>JAODUH010024189.1:0-24435 GCA_027564835.1 Typhlichthys subterraneus
CTCACTCAGAATACGTACAAGGCCTGCGTTTCATGTGTATAATTATAATGTACATGCCCATACAGTCCATCTCAAAAACCATCCTTCAGTCGCACCACTGAAATACAAATGAAGACAGGGCTTTGGTTTGATTTATTTTAATAAACTGAAAGCTGTATATTACAGTTTGAGGTCAAAATAACAAATCAGTATATTACAGATATACAGTAGTATAGGGTGAGTAGCATCTCGGGAATTACTTCAGAAAACAGTCAAAATAAAAGCCAAGATAAATACAAACGTACACTAAATGAAATTGTAAAATCAATTCACTTTTTTAAAACAACCAGACTTTCTGAAACTAGAAACACTTGTATGTATCAACTGATATGTTTTAGAATCATGCAACAATAACACTAAAAAGGCAAATAAAATTAGTGTATATATACACACAGTTGCATCTAAATAGCATATGAAGGCTTTGGATCTTTAAGGGTGTTAGCGCTGCAAACTTTATATTAACACAATTTGCAAACCTAACATTAACAGCCTGTTAATATAACTTAAATGAAGTGCAGAAAGTATACATAAACCATAATTATGTGTTTGAGTTACCAAGACTCTCACAAAGCAATGTGTGCATAACCATAATTTAAATATTAAGGCATTTGTTAAGATGGCAGAGATACCATATTTTGAATTATAAATTAAACGCGAAAATTTAAAACACGTATACATGTATAGCACATATACAAACTAGTGTTTTCTATTCGATAAACTGATTGCTATAATTACATTATATGAATACTGTAAATTGTACTTTGATGCAGAAATGAAATTTATATTAATATTTAAGTACCAGTCAATGTCGTATATACTTTCGCTGAAGCAATCATTTTGTGTCAGAAAGTCAGGAAAACGTATCCAGTGGTGGGAAGCCCGGTAATTGGTTGCCAGTCTCTTTCCTTCAGCTCAAGTAGTGCAGCTTGCATTATAGGAGGGGGGGGCCTCTGGTAGGTAAAACAAACAAGACGTCAATCAATCTAGATGAATGTGGAACATTATATCAAATATACATCAGACAGGTGCTCACAAGCATGCGCGCGCGCGCACACACACACACACGGACCTGGTTCATCTAATTTACAGAAAGATAATCTCATTCTGATTTTAAACATATTTATAAAATAAATGAAGATTTAAGATGCAAACACCTGTCCATCTGACTTTATTTTGTTAAAGATATAACTTTTTATTCCATGACAAACAGCCTTTTCATTGTAATAAAGGTGAAATTAGTGAACCTAAATATGGAAACCTAATAAATATTGCTATTTTAAGTTAATAATTGATACTCTTTCCCCCCCTAGATGGACAGCGGTGTTAGCATCTGAACTCTTCAAACACTGCAAGCATTTTAGTGGTGTATTGTTCAGCCTGGCCAGTTGGCAACTCTGTAAGCATCCGTGACGTGACCTAGGCCGCATATGAGGTGACCATTGGTATTGCCTGTGTACCGAGTGGCATGGCGTGAGACAGACAGACATACAGACCTTGTGGATAGCTGGAGGTGCTGTAGTCTGGAGGCATGATGACTGGGTACAGAGAAGGTGTGGCTGCACTGTTGTGCTGCTGGTTCTGAGAGAAGGACAGTCCCGGGGCGTAGCTGAAAGCACTGGGAGACACCGCCGGGGACTGCATGCCTGAGGCACTCAGCTGATAGTGGCTCTTGGTGGACAAAGAGTCACTCCTCTGCGCTCCCGCCCCTCCGTCAGCTGCCAGGGGGTCCTCGGCCGGAGGAGCGCTGGGGGAAATGTAAGAGCAGGGTCTGGCCGTCCTAGGAGCGGTCCGGGGCGCTGGTTTCGGGGCAGGGCCAGGGGGCAGTGACGGACTGGCTTCCGGTGCTGTCGGAGAGGCTAGGACTGAGGCGCTGGGTGTGGATGCAACGGCCGGGGTGGACGGAGCCTTCACGGAGGAGGCATGTGCTCTCTTGTCTATCATCACATTGCCGACGTGGAAGGGTAAGGTCAGGGTCACTTCTGGAGATCTTAGAGAGACCTGAGTGTTCACAGGCACAGAACACAAGAAACAGCACTGCTCATTTAGCAGGTGAGACAACTATTTACAGTACAACGTACTACTACTATACATAACAACTCTATGACATCAAAGCAGCCCAAGTCAGTTGACTTGTGGTGAAACAGAACACTGTTAGCTTTAACACACTGAAGACGTGACAGAGCAGCGGTGGATCTTACTTTAATGTAATACTGGATCTTGATGAGTTCACAGCCAGACAGCTCAGACTGAGGAAGAGGGGGTACAATGATCTGTTCCTTCCATTCTGCCTCCTTGCCTGCCTTCACCCCAGCCCCCTCCACCTCCGCAATCGTTTTCACATCGTGGGTGGGCTTCTTTGTCCCGTAGGTGACTCTCTGAACACACACACACACACACACACAAAGAATACACACTAAAGATATAACCAGCTATATGGTTGGTCAATTCTGCACAACCCAAATGCATTTTAAAAGATCGTCATTTTGCTGATTATATTTTTCTCCCCATTCCACATTTAAATACTTGGTCACACTGTATCTAAAGTTAAAACTCAGTCCATTTTGTCTCCAGAGAGAGGAAGCAGATGATTAAAGGATGAGTTTCTGGCTTGTTTCAATTTTAACCTACTTTCTCTCTATGTAGATAGTACTTGTTATTATTCATGAAATCCTTTACATTAGTCATTGTGATTCTATTTTATGTGCATTTCACACCACACAGAAAAAGTCATAACAGGGTTAGAAACAGTAGTAAACAGTAAATGTAGTGTCCTCCATTTTTTAAAATATAAACAGCTCTACACTGCTTTCCACCAATGTTCACCAACAGTCGTCGACCTCAGAAGACTGCGGGTAGTCGAGATTAGACATCAGCAGCACCTTTGTTTGTGAACAGCATTTCAGGCTCGACAACTATAGGCTCCCAACAATCACTTACTGGCTAATTCAATTTGAAAGTAAATCTGTTCTGATAATAGTTGTCACAGCAGTTATTAAAAAGGTATGTTTGGATTATGCACTGAGGAATCTTAGGTTAATGAGGCTTCTCTGTTGACTTACACTAGAACCTAGCTCTTACTCCCTAGCTGTAAAAAAGCTAGGTAAAGACTGTAAAAGTTAGATAAATTGTATTAAAATAAATATTGCACTATTATTTCACATTGGATTTACAGTCATAACATAACATAATTGTTATAGCAACGTTACCTTTATGCATGTAGTTTTTGTGAAATAGCTTATATCTTTGGCTATATCCAGCTTTGCCCAACGGAAACTGTATTATAGTATTATCTTTGGTGGAAAACTGCAAAATACCTTTTCAAAATTCGGAATAAATAAATTCATAAATAATTAATAAAAATAATGAATATTGACGTCTGCTGTTTAAAGCCCTCTATGATCATTTCCGGTACAATAATTGTTGCATGTGAAAACTATGATCTTAAATGTTGTTTTTCAGCTTTAAATAACAATGTTATTTTGTTTACCTGCATGAGACTGGCCACCACCATGCCAGTGGCCTTCCCAGACTGGTTGTGGATGTTAGTGGTCAGCTGAATGACCTCCCCAGGTGTGTAGCCCTTCTTGTCACACTCTGCTTTCAGAACCACGGTGCCCGTCTTCAACAGCAGGTAGGTGAACTGCTGAGTCACCTCACAGCAATTGGGACCCTACACAAAGATGGCCATTTGTGTGCCTCAGATGTTAACATGAAAACCATACTACCTCTGGGATACATACAGTAAGCATCCAAACTGTATTACACCTTTCTATACTCAATTAGAAATGTATTCATATAAAACAAGATGTGTGTTTTTCCTATAGAGTGTTTAAGTAGGGTGGCACTATGCTGGATATTTGCAGACATCAGAAACAAACAAATTATAATAATGGAAAAATCCACCTCAAATGTTCCTCTACATCTAACTGCCTACTAACTTAACTTGATAAATCATAAATTACATACTTAAGCTATGATATATTTAAGATATCTAAACAGTTAATGGTCCAGTATGTAGGCTGTAGTGGCATGCACTGCAGCAGTAGGGTTGCAGGGTGCCTGCCGTTTTAAGCATGGCATAAACAGACTGAAGTGATGGTTAGGTGCTTTAGGTCATATTCTCTCACCAATATATCAGGCACTTCGTTGAGATTGAGGAGATTTAGCAAGAAGAAAGACTTCTCTGTTTTATAGTCCTTAGCAAATCGTGGCGTGTCAACAAAAGCCCTTATTCTGTATATGATCTTTCCGTAGTTGCCTTCAAACGATGTAGGGGCAGAGGCTATGGGAAAGATGTCAAATAGAAAATCAGACTTTTCAGTGCATTTTCTACAAAACATGTCTGCCACGCTACACCACAAAAAATCAAATCCATGTGTGACAGGCCTTTTTATGTTGTATACTGGTATACACATTTACATCAACATCATTTGGAAAGGACTAGAAAAAGCATTAACAGTTGTTCACTGACACATGTTTCAAGTGTCAGATCAAGATTCACAAGACTGAAAAGACCTTTATTTTAACTTTTATTAAAAATGTGCCGAAAAGCTAATTTAGCATTCTTTGTGGATCATTACGGGTTGGTCCAATCCAGTCTGTAAATAGAACATGTTCAATGGCTTTATTCACCCTGCAGCCATTGAGGAAAACTTGGGGCTTCGCCTCATGTTTACACAGAACAGACAATGACAGCGTTTGTTCCAATACATTTAATCATTTTCATTAACCAAAGGACTTTTGAAGACAGCTTTGGCTTTTTCGCCTTTTGAAAGAGCAGGTTTCACATTTTGGTTATAATTTCAGAAACAGCATGTCTGTTCTGCCCAATCATGTATGCTAACCCACAGCAGTGCAAAGAGAGGCACAGTGTTTCTGCTGCCTGCATCTGCAGGTTACAGGGTAGGTACAGGGTGGGGCATAATAATCCACATAGCAACCACCCAACAACATATGAAACAAAACAGGTGCAAGTCATTTTGTGGAATACATGTGTGGTTAGCTAGCACAGCAGGAGAAACACCTCACACAAACCATATAGTGAACCACAAATGTTCCCGCCGACAATGTAACAACATAGGGTAAACACAGACATGTCTTCCTGATGCTGAATAGAAACACATTAAGTAGATATAATGGAGTTAGTTGCCCGTCACCCTAAACTCATACCTGGAATGAGAAACTTGAAGGGAAAGAAGTGATGTCCTTGTTTCAGGGTTCCTGAGAGACAGATAAGCATCTGTCAGTGCCCCGAGACACAACAATAGCTCTGTTGTTTCCTGGCATGAGAATACTTAATCTTCAGGCCCTTATGGTGTGGGTATACAGTATACAGAGGCTACTGCATGAGGAATGTGAAGGTTTTAAATATTGTCTCTCCCCCACTACTGCAAATGTATCAATAAAAAAAATCATCAATAATTAACATTTTGACTGAAAATTGCCCTGCCACAATAAGCCCCACCACAAAAAAGCCATACAATGATTTGCATATATCACCTATACCTTTGTCTGCCACTGATATGGTGCTGTTAAAGTACTGCTCCTCTGTGGTCCATGCTGTGTCGTTGATCTTATTGGTGACGCCACAGAAACCATTGCAGTTGACCTTTAATGCTGTAGGAGAATGCACATGCAGCATTTGTATTACATTCAGACAGTGGTCTGGAACTGTATGTCCAGACTAGGGATGGCACGATCCAGTTTTTTCAGTCCCGATACCGATACAGATACCGGCACTTTGGATATCTGCCAATACCGAGTACCGATCCAATTCCAGTGTTAAATTAAGTTTTAGGTTAAATTGCACAGTAAATGACAGCCAATCTCTATTATAGGACTTGGATGCATTTTATAAACCTGCTGATAGTGTGGCCTGGGTAGGTTAGACATAGCTGATGCTTGACCTATGCATGTAAATTAATTTAATTGGATCAGCCCCATGGGTCGGTTACAACTGTCCAATTATCATCGATACGATCCAGCTATTTAAGTCAGTATCGGACCGATTTCCGATCTCAGTATCGTATCGGTGCCATCTCTAGTCCAGACCACTGAACACCGGTCCTAGAGATGACTCAGACATTTAGTTCAGTAACATTATGTTCTCACAATGACAGACCAGATTTTCTTGAAATGGAATGTAAACAGACCGGAGCTCCAACATAAGCTTGTGACAGATACTCACACACAAGAACATATAACATACAACAGCAGCAGATTTTGGACTAAACTTCTCATCTCACAAGTTGAATTTATTATTTTACTTTTAACAGGAACATACTGTGTGGGATACTAAAGCCATTAGGCATAAGCCTAAGTGCTGTTTTTGTTTAGGTTACAAATTTAGTTTGCTATATAAAAAAATATACAGTTCCAAATTATGGTTGATGTTTTCTCTTTTCTCGATTACCTGTAACTATTGATAATAATAAAAAAAATAAGATACAGCATAAATAGGTACTCTATTTATATCCTAACCGTCAGGCCTCAGCTGAACACCTGTCTGTTATTTGATACCAGGCTTAAAGCTGAGTCTTTGGGAACATATGGTGTTCTTCTCACTTTAACAGTACCACATCGGCAACTAACTATCGTCTCCTAATTCACTGCAATTCACAGTTATTACAACAATTAGGATATATGGATAAACGTTATTAATTATTTTTCCAAAAACCCACATAAGAGCCAAACTATGACGCAGTGTAGCATAAGTAACATCTACAGTGCATTGTTTACAGTTGTCCAATAGCAAGCCCATCGGCCCAGTCAGGCCAAATCCTCAACTTCCTTGTTTGGCGACAAAGTCGCGACAGGTAAGACAATTAGGCTGCCAATATCTACAGAACCTTACCTTTACATTGTAGTGGTTGAGCCAGTGTCATTTTAAGTTTGCCAGAAATCGAATCACCTGGGCTATATACAACTTTATTATTATTAAATGTAATCTCAAACTCCTGAAGTTTCCCCATCTTTCAGAAAAAATACAATCAACAAAGCCTCCGTTGTCTATCACCTGTGCGCCGCTCTTTCCGTCCAGCCCTTTGACGTCAAGACGTTTATACGCAACTCCTCCTACGGAAGATTGATTTTTTTTTCTTCCCCATGGAACTTTTAAATCTCCCACATATTTTATTTGTTCAAATAGGCTATATGGCCTACGTTTAAAGTCTTTGCAATCGATAATAAAACAAACCACTGAGCAGACTTTAGAAAATTCAGAAAAATATGGTTTACTGATAGTTTTTGAAATTGGGGTGTAAAGGTTGGTGTAAGGAGTAGAGGTTATCTATAGATTTGTCCAGGCAGAATGATTTGGCATGAACAAAAAAACTTATTTTGAGAGAGAGCAATAGCTGGTGTGATTCAGGTAATTTATGCAATATACTATAGGTAATTTACAGTGGTGTTTATCACAAAGACATTAAAAATTCTTTCAAAATTCATTCAAAATATAAAAATATAACTTGGGAATGGGCTTGGTACAATGGGGACTTTTGAAGCCTATTGTAGTCACTGAATAGTCCCCCAGCCACACCTAAGTAGGTCACACACAAACATAGTTTCAGAGCATTTTTAATATCTAAAAGGTTGTTGGATATTATCCTATTCTCCAGAGCAAACAAACTGTACTTTTGTTTCTAAATTATAATTTATTTACAGATGTTTTGCAACATTAAACATGTCAATTGAAACACGTGAAACAAATGAAAGTCAATTTAACTAAATATGAAAATATATTTTGACAATAATGCAAATCAACATAAAAAATTAAATAAAAAAAGTCAAAAAAAGTATTGTTTGTCAGTGGGTTACACTTATCCTCTGGACATTAACATCTAAAGAAACAAACCTTTGATAATAAAAATCAAACAAGAATTGAACATGAAGATGTTCTGTCATAATGTTAAAGCGTCTGATAATTTACAATCTAAGTCGATGATGAACCTCGTCCTGTGTGACCCCCACCTTCAAAGTGGGGTGGTCAGGGTGGAGGATGTGGTGGAGACCGTCACTGGGTGGAGCCCTAGGTCTAAAGCCGGGGCTTCGTCCGGTTGTGGGGGGCTTTTCTTATGGGCCTCCAGCTTCTCTGTCAGCTGGGTGTACATCTCCTTCACCGGATCACTGCACTGTGGGCACCAAACGTGCCTTTGAATACTATGCATATTTATATTCCGTCTGCAGGAAACACATGCATTTAGACCAGTGGTCCTCAACCCTGTTTGTTGCACTATTGTTCTAAATATTGTGTTTATATAGTGACATTTACACTATAATCTCGATTAATGACATATCCCCATTTTGGAATATTGACATAATGTGAGAATGAAATGTTGACAGCAAAATAGTTCAGCGAGACATCAGTTTACAATACTGACATAAAACAAACATTTAGAAGCACTGTGTGAAATCTGCTGGTGTATCTTAAACCCACAATCCCAACGTGATTTGAGTACACGTCAATGGTCCAAATACGTGAATGCGGAGATCGTTTCACCCGTGTCTAGAGTAAGCTCTCTAGACACCAACCTGTTTGGGAGGTTCCAGAGTCTTCATCAACGTATCTACGCACGACGGCAACACTTTGTGGTGAAGGTGCAGCAGCATGCGCAGCGTGTGTCGGTGGACGTTCTCTTTACTGCGACACAGGGGAACCAACCGTCATCAATAGAAGCATGTCATTAAAGCATGACAATGACAATGGTAAATTCATTATGTCACCTGGAGAAAGACGTGAGGAGGAAGCTGTCGAACACAACTGAGCAGAACTCCTCGGAACCAAATTCGTCTGAGAGCAGGGTGAGGTGGCCTGTCAGCAGGTGCAGAAATATATCCCCGAAAGCCATGTCGTTGTGGGTCTCCACTGTCAGAGGCAGACACGCATGGGTTACTCAGGAATGTCTTCTGTCTTCTGACTCATACTTTAGTTGGTGCAGGGTGTGCTATTTTTAGCTACACAGCGTTAAAGTGTGTACATGTTTATTTAATGTTCATACATATGGATAGCGATGGCACAGCTGCATCTACCATTATACCATTAATGGCCACACACCACTTACTGGGCCTTTAACAACACAATATAACGTCTGCGTATCATTTTCACTCCCATCTAATATTACTAAGGATGGAAGCATCGTATCAGGAATGAAATCTAAAACTATTAATAATTAAATAATAACAACAAAGAATCGTTTTTTAACGCATCAGTCACCATGTATACACACACACATACACTTCTGGTATGCTGGAGCATAATGGAAATGTAATGCCCTATTCTTACTACAATACCTATTCTTCTACACAGCAAATGGCAGTGTTAGATACAGTGAGTCCTGACAATAGATTACAGGTATCTTTTACATACTAAGCCAAACGGGGCACAGGAAGTTACAGTTGATGGCTCAATGCGAAACTGACACAGCGATCTTAAGCTTACCCAGAGCAGGAAGCAGCCTCTGTAAGGCGTTCTTGTTCCTCTGCTTGGCGATGTGAAGGACGTAGTAGAGACCCATCTCACAGGCCACCCTGTTCTCCTGAAGGTACCTGGGGTGCAGGACCAACACTTGGATACTGTGAACGCAACTTCCCCAACATCTGCTACTGTTCTATCCCGGACTTATGGCTTGACATTTCGCTGTACAATAAGTACGATATCAAACGGCTTCTTGTTACCAGAGCACGCTGGAAATGGCCTATTGCCCCTAACACAAAGGTGTAAAGATGCTAGCTCTTTCTTTGACACTGAAATTCAGCAGTAGAATAGCCTTCTGCTAGCTGTCAAGATGCTAAGTTATATTAATGTTATCTTTAAATGCATTAAAGGCTTTGCGAATTGCGAGTACAAAGGCATCAAGTCATTTATTCGTGTAATCCCCGCAAAAGATGAACTGACTACAAATAACTAAATTGATGTGACTGATTGAGCGTACAACATGATAATCATTTTTCTACTGTGACAAGATGTCAGTCGCGCAGCACACAACCGCTGTGTGTGTGTGTTTGTAACGCAAGTATTCTAAGCGTTACCTGGTGAATGCGTCTGGCAGGGCGGAGGGGTAGGTCAGGGAGCTCCTCTCCTCACTGGGGAGTTTCTGTTCTACGGTGAACGTGTAGTCGTCCACGACCACTGACATCATGGCAGGCAGGAAACGGGTCACTACCTCCAGGTCCTGATAAAGGGCAGAAACAGTGCAAGCAATATGAACACACAGGGGAAGGGGGAAATAGGAATCTTAAGCTCGGCAGACTTTGAGGGAAACTCTTCAGCTTGAGCCCAGAGCTGTCCTTGTGGCTGAAACTAGAGCTGCTGTCCCTCTCTAACCTCGGATTGTAGTGTACGTTGATGAACGTTCCCCTGGTAACCACGGTTACTTACGAGACGAGGCTCTTTGAAGACCTGGCTGTCAATCATATCCCACGCTCCCTGGCCTAGTGAGAGCATTCTCAGGAGAAGCATCAGGTCTGGACTGTCCTGTTAGCAAGAAGGAGGTAACGTCATGTACGGAACTGCAGTATCAGTTTCAATTTAATTTGTTCCACCTGATGACACACATCATGATGATACAGCTTGGAGTGTGAATGCATCCTTACCCTTGGTAAAGCATCCTGGCTTAACAGCTCTTGTAAATTCCTCACCGTACTCAAGACCAGAGTGTTACAAGCAAATGGGTCACACAGGATCATGGACAAATCCCTGAAGAAGGAAAAGCACTATTGCTTAATTATCACTGCATTAGCTATCAGCAGTCATTAACTGAATTAACTAAACACATAGGCTTCTTCTGCTCCTCCCGTCTCACCCAAGAACTTGCTCCTGTCCTTTCTTCACGCCATCTAGAAACCCCTGAAGCTCTCGAGCTCGTTTGGCATCGACGAACTTCTCCCGGATGCAGGCGTCCAGGCACCAAGTGAACTGTCACAATGTACAAGGACTTGATACAACATTGTCCGAACATCGTGGCAATGGTAACAATAAAGAGGAACCAACCATGAGACAAGACTGCAGGATTGTTTGCATGCCAAATTAACATGGCAAGTTACGTACATCAATTGGCACCGATGTTTGCCAATCAGATACAAGAATTACAACTCATAGATGTAGCTGTTCTTGTCTTGTTCCTCGTGTTAAGTGCCTCTTTAATCATTTATTTTCACGCATCATAATTTAATTCCTTAAAAAAAAAACAATGTAATACATATTATTCCTTAAGGATATTCTGGTTATTGCAGCAGTGTAGTTGATGAGGTGTGAGATGAGTGTTCAGTATAATATAAAGGGATTCTGTGGTACATCCATTTTAAAATTTAAAGATTCATTAATAAAACCACATTTGATATTAAACGAGATTCTAACATATTAATATTATAAGGAATTAAGGAATGTAATATAACATTAAACTATGCAAGAGCATAAAGCCGACTACTGCGTATGACGGTAATTATGCTAGCAACTGTGCTAATATGTTAATAGTGCACTCAAACATGTAGGTCACGTACCTTATGGCAGGGGTCTACTGAGCATATCTCGCTGATATCCAGCTCATGGAGGGACATGAGCAGCTCTGCTCTCAGCGTGCAGTAGTGCACGTTACGCGTGCGTAGGAAGAGTGTCCGCAGGAACTGCAGCACCATGTCATACAGCTTGACATTCTTCCCAATCATCTGGGTCAGCTTTAGGACCACCTACATTGGCCACAGGACAAAACAACCATGTTTCTTTTCAATTGGATCTTCTGTAGATTTTCTTTGACTGTGTCAGCTATATGGTTGATTTGACAATCAGCCTCTATATAAACTATATCTGTATAGCAGAACACTGTTGTCAGAACCAACACATTTACTATTGCAAAATGACCTAACCCCTATAAATAGGTGTGTAGAACACTTGGCCCTTGACATTGTAACCCTCCACCTTTAAACCAGGGCTGAAGAAAACCTGCGGCTCCTTGCCTGTACATGTGCGGCTCTCAGGGCCAGATTGAGAATCGGGGGATTTACCGAACGGCCGGTCAATGTTACGACGTTGCGTACTATGGTCTCAAAGAAATGTAAATAAACAGGCCAATCAGTTTAATCGCCCGATGTTTCAGTCAGCTTGCGTAACCTTTGTGAATAAGATTTTCTCTCCCTTGAAACGTGAAATAAAAGCATTCATCTGTTCTTACTGAGTTAAGTTAAAACTGAATAGCCTACAAGCCAGACCTGAAAAGGACAACCACCCAGTCAATTACATGTAAGTTCAGAACTTATAATTAAAATGTTATATAAAAACTGCCTACCAGTTAAACATTTTAAGCAAATGCAGTTTGGTATAATATTTTAAGCATAATAAGGTAATAATATAATAAGATAATATAATAACGCCATGTGTTCTGTGGCTCTTTGTGATGGTGTAGTAATATGTTGGGCTCTTCATGCCAGACTGGTTAGCCACCCCTGTTCTAAACACTTGCTGTAGAATACTGTATAATACTGGGTGTGTGAGTGTCTGTTGCAGCAGGAACACACGTGTACGCTACTACACAGCAGAGTGCGCCCCACCTCTCCTTGGCGCCTGGTCTTGGGCGACGGGCTGAAGAAGTTATGCAGAATGGAGAGGTCGCTGCTGAAGAGAGCCGCTTCCTTCTCAATGATATACTGCTTGAGCAGAGGAGACACTTCGTCCCCAAACAGTGCCTGGTTGTCTTGCCAAATCTGCCTCTTCACCTCCACGGCACAGACCTTGTACAACTCCTTGTCAGCCATCACCATCTTCAGCTTCTTCTCTGGCACCTGAATGGAAATATGGTGTTGTAATCTTTTGGTTGGGGCTGTCACATGGCAGATAAAGTGTTTTGTTAAGAAATGTATAAACCAAAAGATTTCTAAATGATTCAGTACTGTATGTATTGTCTGCAGCAGTGTTGGACAGTAACTAGTTAGTAGTTACTGTAACATCATTTATTTTTTCAGAGAATAGCAGTGTAACAAATTACTTTTTCCGAAACGGTAATAATATTACAATTACTAATTCAAGTAATGCTGCATTACTGCGTTACAAGAACAAGATTCCCCCCTCCCCAGACTTCCATCTTATGAAGACGTGCCTTTATGATTTTGCTGGTCCTAGCAAATTTAGGGTAGGCTAATTGACCCAACCTGTCAATCATCTGGTTTGAGAGGTTGCAGTGTTTTCTCTTTGGCTGATTGTTGACTCCTAAGAAGGGCTGCACAATATATCGATTCAGTATCGTTATCAAAATATCACGTTGTGCTATATCATATCGAAAATGTTGCAGGAAGTGCAATATTTCGTTTATTGTGTGGAGAGATGACATAATAGAGATCTAAGAGGAAACATTAGTGGCCAAAAGGAATGCCTCCTCTTTAGCAAGGAATTACAGTTGTTGCACCAGTCCAATATGATTGTAAAGTGTGTTGTTTTGATATGTTACGAATATATTTTGACGTATTTTCCCATAACCTGTGTTTTTTTATTATGTTTAAAAATATCAAAATTAATCTTGATTGCAATTTTCATGATCAATATGGCAATATCACATTTGATCAATATCGTGCACCCCTACTCCTATGGTTTATTATTGTTCCAATAAAGAGCATTACATTCTAAAATGAGCTGGTTTCACAGGTTGTCATTTTTCTGAAGTGGCGAGGCAGGGTAGTGATTGTGAAAGTAATATAGTAATGTAATGAGTAACTTTACTATTTACTTTTAATACCCAGTAATAAGTAATGTTATTCATTTTTGAAGGAGTAATAAGTAAATAGTATCTTATTACTATTCCTGAGTAACTTGCCCAACACTCGTCTGCAATGTGCTGCAATATCTTCCACAAGAAATAAATAAGACTTGCCTTCGGTAAATGCTTCAACACCTGCATTACAACTGGCTGAATGGAGGGCATCTTCACCAGAGGGAAGCTTTTCTCCAACAACTCTTCAAGTTTCCCATACCTACAAAAGAAAAGAGCACAACCTCAGTTGACTCAAATCTGATTGGTTTAGTTGACAATAGTGCAATGTAAGCATCCTACCTGTCTTCCTCCTTGCCCTCTGCAATGGTGGCAACTCGCTCCATAAGCTTCTCACGCAACTCATCAAAGACTGACTGGTGAAACTCCAGTCGAGGAGTTCCATGGAGGTCCAGGAACGGCAGGGCAGACTGAAGAGTTGGCAACAGAATGCCATTCTCTGTCTGCAAACACAACACGATAAAACAAACCATGGGTTAACTGAGTTTATACATAGTCATGCATTGTTAGGTAAGAAATTGAACTATACGTGATTCAGATTGCTTGGTGCCTATATGCCCTGTCCTGGACGTTATTATTACTGTCTTAGATTTCTCTACAATATTTTAAATGGATAACAATTCATTACTGCACATTTACAGCAAAGAAACTAAATGTGTCATTAGTTTAGTATTAGTAACGTCCACTATGCACGATTGATTTGACTGAGGAATACATATACATTGTGAATAGATAATGTGTTAATAGTAACAACGCACTTGGCTAACATCAGTAAGTCTTGTTAGCATTTACCTGCCAACAAGTCTGTACTCAGAATACTGAACACAATATCATATAATCTATGAGATTGTATTGTAATACATAGTGCTCAGTAGAGCAAAAACAAATTATCAATGCTAACAGCATCGCAGCTGTAAAACATGCGATGCGTGAAAACAAAACATGCACGTTCCACATACAATTATACTAGGAGCGTATTTTATCAAGAGGGCTCTCAATATTAACGTTTCTTCAAACAACAGCAGCCACACAAATCGTACGGTACCTGGAACTGATCAATGGCTTTCAGAGGCTCACTGCAGTTTGTCAGAGTTTCTTTGAGATCCTCGCCATTAGATATTCCCAATTCAGGCAGTCCGGCAAACATGTTTGTCGTGAAGTGCTATCATATATTTTAGATTATGAATCTATTTGCAGATACACCCGTTAATAACGAAAGAAACAACCCAAAGCTATCTTATTATAAGCTTCTCTATTGTATGCTTATTTTCTGTCATTGCCATCATAGCACACTTCCCGTATGGTCAGTGTGCAACCTTGTCAACAGTCCCTAAAAAAATAAGAGCATCACAGATCCGCAACACTAGAATTTGAACGGGAACTCAAACACAGATTATCTACTTACTTTTTTTTAACGATATATTGCATCCTATATATTATTTTTTCTTTTAAGAAAAATATTATACAGAAATAGAATGAAGCCAAGATTTAAAACATTTTAATATTGTTTTTGTCTTATTCCTCGTTGTACAATGATAAAATATAGTAATAAACCCCAACCAAAGCATACACAAATTGAAATGCTGCATAAATACCACAAAACTACATTGCCATTTATCCTTTGTTACAATGAGCAGTTACTGTAACAGATAAAAAAGAGGGCCATTACTCAATATGTCTAAGTTTTAGTACCTGATTAAAAACACAGAAAATTATGTAAATACTACAATCATAAATGTTAAGTTTCATAAATGAGTAAAGGGCTACTGAACAAGAAACAGAAAAAAGGCTAATATAGAAATAAGTGTTTTTGTTTATACTCTAAGCACAGATAATTAACACAATTTTCAAAAACATAAAAGCTATTTGTTATCCCTGAAATGCATGAATGTCAACAAAAGAGATAATAATTAGACTATCCCTTAGATCATGTTTCCAACCCCATTGTTTCTACACGTTACAGCAATAAGGAATGCTGTTATAAGTAGCAGAAGGACCAAGATGACAACAACAACAGCCCAGGACCATGGTGGCAGAGCATTCATCACAGAAAGGCTCTCTGCCGGCAGGATATTGCTCACAGTCAACATGTAACCCAGAGCCCATCCTATTGATGTATCTCCTGCCTGCAATCAACAAGAAAGTGGAAAAGGGATCAAGTATGGATGCACACAAACTTCTAGAAATTAGATTGTGCTTTTGTTTTTTTAATTATCATAAATATAATGCCAACCTTGCACTAGGCCTACATCTAATTGTTCTGTAAATGCAATGAATGCACTCAAGGCACTTTCCTTGACGTGATAATAGCTCTTGACTGTAGGCCTACGCTTTGATAAAAGCGCCTGCTAAATCACAAAAGAAAACAAAACGTACAAACACTGCATTTTGTCAAATTAAAAACTGTAAATAATGATTTTTTCTATATTCAATGTCTTACTTTTTTCACATGTGATTAATTAAATGTAGAGTTTCTCACTATTTTTAGTATATTGTATTACCACAAATTGCACTACAATATTCCGTTCCAACCTTTTTCTGAAAGGAAATCCATGGGAAGGAGGTGTCATCAAACCCATAGCCTTTAAGCAGCAACAGCTGCATGAAGCTAGAGGCAGCACAGTAATCCTTTAAGAGCTTCTCACTGGTACCTGGTACCTTTTGTAGTATCTGTTGGACAGTCACATTGACATCAAATCCAATATATTGTGAAAAGAAGGAATGCAGTGTGTGGCATTTGTTGCAATGAATGAAATGCTTAAGAAAGAATTACTATGTAATGATTTATTAACAATAAATGAACTATCATTAATAGTTTAATTATGTTTTTTTATTTACTTATTTTATTTAGTAAATCAAAATTTCTCAGAATCTGATAAACAAACTATAAAATCAAACTGTAAGGACAGCACCATCTACAGGTTTAAATATATATGGCACAACAGTAGATCAGTGTATCTATCACCTGCCAATAATTGAAGTGACTGATTGGGTACTATTTTACAGGTACTATTTTAAGGTCAGATACTGCAATTGCAATATCTTTATTTAGCCTACAGATGGTGCTTTTCCTACTGCCTGACTAGTGTTTGCATGTTGTTATGTGTGGGGACTGCCAGGTTGTCCTAGAGAACAGGTGTTATACCTCAGATGACGTCATGTTGCACACAGAACGAGTTGCTGCATCAAGGTCTGATGGAGATGTGACAGTAACACCGGTGGCACGCTGAAGAAAGTCGTGTGTGTAATAAAAAGCTGAAAATGCCTGTGGAGAGAACAGGCACACACTGGAGTGAGCTCTGTCAGCCATGTTTAGATGTGTGCCCTACCTAGAGGATTAACATATTCTTCAAACCCAAATCTAATGTAATCATTGAAAGGAGGCTATGAATGGGAGGTGCATACTGATTCATTAATTAGAATGACAGCCACTTACAGCTAATAACAACTAGCAAATAATGAAAGCAAATAGGAACTAAGGTGTCACACAATGTAAATACAGTGGATTCTGGAAGGATTTCATATTCATAATAGAGAGAGACAGGTGATTTAGAGTGTTGAATGTTAATATTGAAATGGTATATTGAATGTTAGAATGGAAATAATGCATATATTTATAGTTTTTCATAAAACGTGTTATTAAGATGTTCTCAGAACTGTTGTTTTACTCACCATGAAGTTGCCTGTCACATTGGGTTGGAACACGCCATTAAAAGAACATTTGGAGTAAGGGCATGTGTTAAAGGAGAAAAGCTCTGACACATTCCCATAGCACTGCTGGTAATTTCCAGTTCCCTGAAAGGTTACCGACTGCTGGGGTTTTAAAGACGCTGGTCTGTACTCAGAAGTACACGGTGAATCAAACACCTCAGTGTCCAAACTGACTAAGAGGCTGACATCTTTAGGATAGCAGGGGTGAGACAACATGGTCCCTAGACCTTGATTCTGAGAAGAAGTCAGAAATGGATTTTTCACATTTTTACATTATGTGGCATTTTCATGTACTAACTCGTCAGAGGATGCATTTCTCCCTTTAACTTTCATTTTGTGATCATGTAACTTAAACAAAGACACTTGATGTTCCCAAAATACAATAACAGCAGCTATACTTTAGATTAAGAAGGTCCATATTCACCATTCCTTACCTTAATTAGGATAGCTAGCAGCTTCCGTAGTAGCTGATCTCTTCCATAACACAGAAAACTCTGAGTGTACAGGTGGTAGTCTTGTCCATAAAGTTCCAGTTTGAAACTATTCGTAGTATCCTCCATATGTTCAGAGGTCTCAAACGTAATCTGAGTGGATGCACCACCTAAATCCAGAGCACCGACTGTATCTCTGCCTGGGTTCAGCCAGCGGCCAACAAAACCATACTGAAAGATGCCAGAACAAAATAGTTATGCTATAATTCCAATATGTTGGAAATTTTCTGTCTTCCCGAGACTCAGAATAACAGCATGACATGAGACTGGTGATTTGACCTGATCTGATCTTGTCCAGTAGATTTGATTGTATTATTGACCTTACATAATGACTAGTAGACTGAAAACCCTTGACTCTGCCAATAGATTTGCCTCTGAACTACTAGTACAGTGATCTGAATAAATAAGTACAGGAAATCATTTCAGTTTACCATGTGAACAGCTGTAATGTATGCAGCTGTAATGAATAATATCCCGATGATGCTTATCCTGTGTATAGACATATCATCCAACCTTTACAAAGTTCTCAGTTAAGTAGTTGACAGTGACCCAGCCGTATGCCCCTTCTTCTTGCCCGCTCAAGATGACCGCCCCACGGTAGTTAAATGGATAAGTGCGCAGTTTGCTTCCCACTTCATCCAGGATTTGCTTTGTCTCTTTTGGACTGCTTTCACTATAACACAAGTAGAAACATGAAAAGAAAGATTGAAAGATGAACTCATTTGGTATCAGGTATCTCTGGTGGTGATTAATACTGTTTGATATGTACTGTGAGGACATTGATACTTCAGCAGTCTCATGCCAGCAGTGGCTCCTAGATACACTGGCGATCGGGTGTGTCTGGACTTGGGGATGTCCATCATGGCTTGGTTTAGGCAGGCTTCTAGGCTACTTGCAGCACCACCAGGCTTGCCAGCATAGATGGATATTCCTCCACCTTAAAGTGAAAGAAGTTCAGTTTAGCAAGGACATGACCCCAGGCTTCTCAAAAACACTTCCCTCTCTGAAAGGATGAATGGCACACACATTGCCCATATGCTATGCATTTCTGTGGAAACCCGGTTGATTGAAATATTACATAAGTAAAGGGCATTGAGGAACCACATAATGAAACAAACTTTTCAATAAGGAATGAAGTATTTCTCAAGAATCAACTTGCATTTCTTCTGTAAATGATCACAATGAAACATAATATACGTTATCAGCTTTTGACCCATCAAATCAGCCTTAACAGCAGCGTTCTAAGACTCACCTTTTACATGGCACTCACTGTGCTGGGAGACAATGCCAGTGTCATTCAGTTTATCCGCAGGCCATTTGTAGATATACATGGAGGTATGAGATGAGCCTGCATCCAATATGACACCATACTGAAACAGAGCATTTGAATAACAGAAACAAAAGAGATAAGATTGAACACAGGGAAGTAAGTGCTCACTGTATGTTTTACCTGCTACAGTATGGATTTATTGTAGATAGCCTAAAGAGGTTTGGGCTGTTTATAATATGTAGTGTATATGCCTTTATATTTGCATTCACAGTATATAGCAAACACTTGAATTAAATGTACAGTATTTTCAAACCTCAATAATCAGAAACAAACAGCAACTATTGTAACCTACAGTATATAATTTGGTCTTCATGAATATTTGATAATAGCTTACAAGCTAAGAGTTTACACATCCTTAGTACTTACCCTAACAAGAGCAGAAAGTTATCTTAACGTTTCCAAATAGAAATAGGTGACAGAACAGAACGATGATGTACAGGATTGGGTTACAGGGAGTGTTGAGGTAGAGCAGTCAGTGGCAAAGGTAATTGTAAGTATTAGAAACAAATAAGGGAATTCATTGAATGGTTTGCTGTCAAATATATGTTGTGGTCAAATTTAATTGATTCAGGATACTTTATTGTTTGTATGGCTTTTCGACATGAGTTCAAAGGGACTTTGATGTTTGAAATAAAGAGCGACGAAACAGAGAAATAGAAATAGAGAAGAGCGACGATTGAAGTGGAACAAAGACGATTCAGTCTATTGAATACATTCAACAACCTTACTTATTTTTTGTTGGAACCGTTGAAGCTATGTAATATTAATTGCATGTCAGGTGTATTTGTATGACACTGAATTTAACATCTTATTGGTGTGTGATAATTACGTCGCAAATGTTCATATTGTATATTAACTGATAGCAGTTAAAACTATTAGGCAAATCGTTGTAATAACCATAAAATGCCTGGATAGCTTGATTGTAGGCTATCTGACGCGCTCAACAGCCGCATTTGATCCATAGCTCGCTCATACGCTTGTGGTTTTCAAAATATTTAAAACAATTCTAAAACAGCATTTACGACTCTTGTGCCGTTCCGCGCTAACAATCAATCACGAGTACAGATACATCGTCTGGTTTTATCATTTGTATCGTAGCCTATAGTAGCCTATATTTGGTTAGTCTTTCACATTTGATTCGCAATATCGAGTGTTGATGTTGCCTATGCTATCACTAATTAGCGATAATTGTATGGACTTTGTCTACCCGACATAGCCTATTCTAGTTTTAAGTCAATGTTATCACGGTTTACTTAGGTGTGTCTCGAAACTGTTAAATGTGTGTGTGTGTTTTATTTTTCATATAACTTTTAATATTTGACAAAGTTACCGTTGACTGCATTACCACTGAACGTGTATAAAAACAATAAGTGTCTAATCAGCATACAGCTATATGTGTAATTGCCTAATACATACATTAGGCAATTACAATTGCAGAATATACAATGTAACAATATTAATCATTAGGCGCATATTGATGGACATTGTTTACCATGTACTCGGGAGGTTTCCTGTTTTTTTCCATCGGAAGAACAACCACCAGAATCCCCACTATTCCCAGTAGCATGCATAGCACCAGAGAAATTATTAAGTACTTCATAGTCATAAGCCTGTTGTAGATCAAGATGTTCGTTGAGCTGTAGAGCGCATCTGACTTTGCACCCTATAAGTTTCACGTTATTGCCATATCCTGGAAGGCGTGGGATGATTGCTACTCGTTACTTGTGGTCAGACCTTCTGTTTGAAACCCAGTTGTAAATGAATATCCTATGATTCAAACATTACACTTAATATATCACATATACATTAAAGGTAGAGTCAGCTATTGTAATCTAATACACTTTTATCAAATTCATTGTAGGTGTGCCCACTGAAATATTAATATGGTCTTACAACTGCAACTGACCTGTGGGTCTGTAAATGGGAACACAAACAAAGTGGTGCAGACCGCACAATACAACATTATCCAAAAACAATGCCAGTCCAATTTGGGGGGCGGGCTTCTGAGACATTTAAAGGTGAGGTGTTTTTGTTTCTTTCAAGGTCAAATATAAACAATAAGCCTATATCAATAGCTGACAACACTTTAATCTAAGTTAATATTAGCATTTTAATTTAAGACTCTTACTTTGTGTTTGAGTTAATGTTAGAAACTTTTCTCTCATCTTGTTTCCCTGTTCCCTATGTTTTCCCGGTGGTCACGTCCCATTATCAGCTAATTATCTCCACCTATCCCCCTCTGTTTATACCCTGTTGCTGAATTGTTCCTTTTTTTCTCTTATGATTCCAGTCCCATGTGCATCTTTCTCGTGCCCATGTTCCCTTCTGTTGCTTTGGTTACAGACCTTAGCCCTTTCCCGACGCTGTACTTATGCTATTGCTACTCTGTTGTTGACCTCTGTTTTACTTACTCGTGTGTCTTGCCTCCTGGTGTCCTGCTATTGGGTCCGACCTGCCACCCATTGTAACAGGGAGTTTTGGGTAGGCTAGGTGTAGAGCAAAGTAGCTGGCATAATATACCACCATGTTTACAGTTACACAATAGCCTAATGTTAGCCTGTTACTGCTATGCCTACATAAGAAATTCATATTTCCATTATAGATTCAATTATTACGTATCAAATATGTTTACTGTGTCGTAAAATTCAATGTTGCACATCCAAGTACTACATTAAATTAGCGATCTAAGTGCAAGGTCTAGTGCAGGAATGTCCGAATCCACTTTAACAAATGGTCGCTGTGCCAGGCGCATGGTTGAAAAGGGTTGTACTTACTTACCTCTTGTAATATTTATTATTACAATTGAAAATCTTACAAATATTACAATATATTTCTGGAAGAATGATAAAATAGGATTTCAGACACTCCTAAAGTAGACCATCCAATGTATTAATCTTGACGTTAAACCGCATACATCCAGTGGTGCGTCAGACTCCTCATTAAAAAAAGTCGAAGTCTCGCATAAATGGTGACACAGACAGCAAGCTAATGGTAATGCGTAAGTTGCTTGCTACTGTAATTTATTTGACTAGAAACTATAAAAGTTGTTGGGACATAATATGCTCAGATAGAAAAACCAGTCTTACTGAATAGTATTTTAAACAAGTCGTAGAAAATGACGGCGAGGAAAAAATAACACAATCAAAGAGGCATACCGTACGGTTGGCTACAATATGGTAATACAATCGACAATAAGATATTTGTTTATTCTATTCCGCATTCTGCATTTGTATGTATGTATGTATAAGAGGTGGGGACATGATCCCCAGCCTCACCCCCCAGTGTATATTCCACCTATGCCTTCATTACATACTGTAGCTAACACATTTTCACAGAATTAGGGACTAGATATTTTCTGTAGATGTTATGCAGGCAACAAGACAGAATGGGGGATGCCCGTGGGTTTTACAGAGCATATGTGCTGTTGTAGGCTACTGTATATGAAGGAAGCATAGGGAGGTCAAAATGACAGGCGACAGGAGGGTCAGGAGGACAGTGATCCCTTGTTTGCCTTTATTTGGGATATGGGTGGATGACATAACATGCAATTTTACCCGTCTGTGGTGTCAAATTCTAATAAAAATTATTTATATTGTTCCCCTGATCTGGTTATTATTACAGTATACTAGAGTTGTAGTCTGCACATTTAGATCTCTATTAGGAATTTTGACCCAAACATCAAAATTGTCATATGATGTGACTGTCCGGAGCATGTGTGTCCTGAATATATTCAAGGAAAATATGTATAATTGATAATTGTTTTGTTTAAGTTGTATAATTATTTGTGTTTTCAGTAAACACAGAAAGTTTTGATGTTTATACATAATGTTAAAGTGAGCACTGATTAAATAAAATGGGTGTGACACTATAATCTCCATTTTAAACGGGTAATAAATTGGACAATACAGTGGTGAAGAGGTCCATGCTCTTACATGAGGTGGAATGAACATACTGTATATGGAGTTAGTTAAATGGTCAAGAAGTGAGTTTTACCTTTTCATTTCTCATGTTAATAGCTCTAAATTTGATATCCACATTAGTGGTCAATGTATTGTGTCCTTACTTTAATTAGCCAAGAGATTATCTTAATTGTAACACTAAGTCATATGGTGTGACACTAAGTCATATGGTGTAATCCTAAATCATATAGTGTGACACCAAGTCATATGGTGTGACACCAAGTCATATGGTGTGACACTAAGTCATATGGTGTGATCCTAAGTCATATGGTGTGACACTAAGTCATATGGTGTGATCTTAAATCATATGGTGTGATCCTAAGTCATATGGTGTGACACTAAGTCATATGGTGTGATCCTTAGTCATATGGTGTGACACTAAGTCATATGGTGTGATCTTAAATCATATGGTGTGATCCTAAGTCATATGGTGTGACACTAAGTCATATGGTGTGATCCTTAGTCATATGGTGTGACACTAAGTCATATGGTGTGATCTGAAGTCATATGGTGTGACACTAAGTCATATGGTGTGATCTGAAGTCATATGGTATGACACTAAGTCATATGGTGTGATCTGAAGTCACACCATATGACAAACTATTCAGAACACATTTATTTAATTAAATGTAGTAAAATACACAAACATTTCGATTTACAATAATACATTTGACATTTTTAAGTTTGTTTATGCCATGTTGTAGATATTAACAAATGTTATTTCCACCTTTTTAATGAGTATTAAGGAATATATGTAAGGAGAGAACAAGAAAATACAGAGAGTGACTCAATGCTGACCCTGCATTGAGAGAGGAAGTCCTCGGTGAAACGAGTATAAAGTAAATAGATACTGCCAGTTCACACATAACATACTGTATTGTAGGGAAGGTCAACGATCTAGGCCCCAACCTTCATAGAGTACATTTAACAAATGATAATACTGTGAAAACCTACTGTGATTAAGTTAAAAACTAAATGTATAGATTTTTTACAAACACAAAATACTTTTGGAGGTGTAATGTTACGTGATCCCTGTCCTGTGTTAGTCTTGTCACTTCATGTTTACCTTGTATATTAAGCCTGTTTGCCCGTCACTCCCTGCCCAGTGTTTCCCAGTCTCGTTAATTCCATCTGTGTCTGTGTAATCATGTCTA
>JAODUH010024200.1:0-24434 GCA_027564835.1 Typhlichthys subterraneus
CTGTAGGCTAAAGCAGAACTCCTAAAACATGTTGTTTGTAAAGAGTCAGTCAGGCAATTTTTTTTCCCTAGGCAACAATACATTAAATTAATAAAAATTATTATTACAAAGCATAAAGTACCGAAAAAAGTACAGTTTAGGTACCGGTACCGAATTTGAGGTACCGATTCAAATGTGAACGGTACCCAACCCTTATGCTGGGTGATGGTGCAAGCCACATGGATTCTTTCTGTAGAATGCAGTGTTTGTGTGAATGGCTTTACTGCTCTGCTATAATGACTTATCTCCCCCCCACTTCTTTTTCCAGAGTCTGAGTCAGAGGAAGAAGAGGCTGACTGAGGCTACACACACTTTTAACAAAGTAGCAGCAGGAGCAGAATGTCTTTAGCCCCTCCTCCCCCCCCATATCTTCTACCTCCTGCCACGCCTTACCCCTCACCCATGAGATATGGGCCCAATATAAAGGTGGCTTCAAGAGACTGTGGCCTACTGACAACATTATGTCCAATGTCTTTATTGGGTGTTTTCACATGTATTGGAAACAGAATTTGACCCCTCAAGTATTATCATGCCTTGTATTTTTATACAAAACATTCCATGTGACGGTTACAAAACCTACTGCCAGATGGTAATTCTAATCTGATCGATTCATGTTGGAGTATATGCCTCCTTTTGCCATATCCCGACATGGCAGCCTAAATGGTAAATTAAGTGGTTTTGGCCTTATTTTTCCTTATTTTATTATTTTTCTCCCTGTCCTTCTCCGAAGCATTTTCTTACCATTTTCCACTTTTTGGAAACGGTTTACCATGAGGTGACACTGCTCCTGTAAGTGTTCAGACCCTCTGAATGGTCCCTGTAAAATGCCTAGCTAGTTAACACATTATTGGTTTCTACTTTCCTTAATCTGGTGTAAACCAATCTGACTTTTTTTTTTTTTTAACAGAATAAAGATTATGAAATTATATTTATGATATGGAGTTTGATCAATCAATATATAAACATCTAATGAGCTAAAACTGAATAATGAAAATTGCATATTGGAATGATTCAAACCTGTCAAAAAAAATGATCTCCCTTTAAACTGCTTTTATTTTCAGCAAACCTAATGTGTAAATATTTGTATGAACATTTAGAGTCAACAAAGATGTTAACTGAAAAAGTTTCAGACACATGACTAACACATGGAATAATGTGTCTCCAAATGAAGGTGGGCTGAAAATCTAAAGTAGTCTAACAGTGTCTGGTGTGGCCACCCCCAGCAGCGTTAAGTGCGCCCTATATCCAACAGGTCCTAGACCTGTTTAATGGTATTGATATCCATTCTCTTCTTTGGCCATGACAGTAAACTGCTGTTTTACAGGGAAGCACGCACATAATGAGCAGTCTGGCTGGTGGCATTGACATGCTATATGGGGTTATATCAGGATGAGGGAGGACTGCCTTCCTGCAATGACAGACTACAAGCTCAGTTTGATGATGTGATATATTGCCCCAGAGGCTATGATGAACGCCCCACCTCCAAATGAACTCACTGCTGGTGAGAGAGAAAAAGAAATGCAACTCAGTCAGTGAAAATGTGTTGTTACTCCTGTCTGGTCCAGCGAAGGTGAGATTTGTGCCCATTGTTGACACTTGGCTGCCGGTGATGTCTGTTAAGGACCTTTACGTCTTAGGCAACAACATGCATGATAATACAAGGCAAGCCATCAGTCAAGCCTCTCAGCCTATTGTGAATAGTATGAGAACTGTTGGAGGTATTGTTGAGATTTAGTAAGAAGGCCTCATGGTTAAGGAACTACAATTTATTTATTTGTGGTATTACATGTTTTTTGAGAACTGTTGGAGGTATTGTGTAGATTTGGTAGCGATGGTCTCGTGGTTAAGGAACTGCAATTTTTTTTGTGGTATTACATTTTAGACTATCAGTATGTGTTCTCTATGAACCCAATACATTTTGAAGGGCTACAGCATAGTTCATAGTTACGCTATTAGGCTTTGGTGTCTTTGTTGGTGCTGGATGATGGGAACAGAGAGGATAGTCTAATTACTTTATACTGAGCGAATACTCGGTGAGATGTCAAACTACAGTAGGCATTTAAGACTAAGATTTTAGACAATCATGACCAAAAATAACTAGCCTATTGTTAGATTTTATTGCCTACTTCTTGTTGAAAATAGCCTATGATAAAAATACGTTCTATCAAACTAACGACATCACTGGCATCAACTTTAGTCCAGGTCATACTTATTAGCTTTAACCCATATAGAATATTCTACTATGCTACTCTACAAATGTAAAATGTGGATAAAAATAATAAGAAATGTAACAAAAAAAAAATTAACACATGATTATAACGGAATCAGCTATTGTACATCTAATCGGGGTCTCGAAATCGTTTCCTGATATAAACGGGAATTAGGGAAGGAAATGTCTGACAGCGGCTTCGGGCTCAGTAGGGAGGAGGGAAACTCAGGGTTTGTTAAAGAAAACCTGCTAGCGAGCATGTTGGGTTCACTAAGTCAATTGCCATGGTAACCGTGCCATGGAGTTATCTTTCTGAAACTGAAAACTCAGAATTTCCGTCATTTCAAAATTAACAAACTCAGAGTTTTCACTAAACTCGCTTGTTGAAAAAGTGCCCTGGCTACATCAACAGGAGCTCAGGTTACAACACACAAAGGTAGGGTCATTATCTGATTAAGATGCAGAAACTCCAGTATGTCTGTCTTTATGTAGAAAATGTTGGCTGCTATATTGACAAATATTTTAAATGCCAAAAGAAAACTACTTGTCATGCCAGAAGTACTGGTAGGAGAGGTGGCAGTGAAAAAGATGACTATTGTGGTAGAACATAGGCCTATATAATATACACAATAGATAATATAACATAATTTAATATAACATGTTGAATCTGATGTATTTGAGCGTTGCAATAAAAGCTATAGACGAAAAAAGAGTGGAATGGCAAGATATTGTAAACTACCCCGTCCTCCCTTCCATATAGCGGGTTAGATCATCGTTTCAGCACCATGGCCAGCTCCCGCGCATTGCTCCTCACCCCCACCTGCTGGGCCTACAAGTAGTAACAGTCTAGTAAACATTCTCGCCTTTTCTCTCTCTCTACTGCTCACCACTGCTGCATAGTCTACTATAATTTACATGTTAAGTACTCACACCAATCTTGATATTTATTCATATTCATATTTAATGGCATTTTCACTGCGAACATAAAGAAAATCTTGCTATATTTTCACGCTCGAGCAAGTAGGCCCCTGTATTCAGTGAATGTATTGCACGCACAACACAGCATGAAGAGGCTACTCGAGCGGGTGAGAAGCTGACGCTTAGGAATATCCCACCACATGGAGTCTATTTTGTAAGCCTCTGTTTTGCTCTAATGCTAATGTTGACACCATGGTTGACACGGCTACATGCTGGCCACCATTGAATTTTGGCATAGTCTAAGCGGTAGCTATGAGTGGTTCTCAACTGGTGTGCCTTGATCCCTCTCTGACGTCTGTTTATATTTTCAGGTAATAAAGCTATTCATAGGCTACTCTCCTGCTTATGATGTGCGGTAACCCCAAGTGTGTTGTGTTTACTTGGTGCCTGCTTTATAAGATCATTCATATTCTAATAATAATATATTCTTATGAAATATATTCAATAGGACTATATGATGAATGTGCACCACCAATGTGGTAGCCATAATGCATGGCACCTACTGTTATGCATTTTAATGTTAGCAGGATAAAACAATAATAGTCCGATTACTTTTTTATTCTGAATTTAATTGTACAAAAATACAATATTTTCTAGCAGCTTATTAATCGCCAAGTGCAAAGGATACAATTGCATGTATTCAAGTACATCATCTCTACAATAATGTTACACATTAGAATAGATTTGGAGGTAGGCCTTCATATTGTTTGGTAATACATTTGAGGTAGTGTGCAACAATGTCTCAGATAAGGCTGTTGTTTTGGACAAATAAAAAATGTAATATAAAAATATTGTCCATCCAATTATAGCGGTAAGTTTCAATGTGTCTAGATGGTCAAATGTTTATTACATTTACAAAATTTATAGGCAAACGTGCATTTTGAAGTTTGCACATAAAACAATCCACATTCATCATTTATTGTGCACACTATTTTTTAAATTGATACTACATTTTGTGCAATGAATGCAAAAGTAAACATTTCAAACTATGTAAACCACATGTAAATTATTAATCTTGACAAGAGGTGGTAATCTGTTTGATTTGAAATATTAGCAGTTTTTTTAAGCAAGTGAAAAAAAAGAATAAAAAAACGAAATTCTCACTTATTTCTAATACGTTTGCTGTAGCCCTTTAAAAAAGTGAATGTCATCTTATGGCACTGATTTAAATTTAAGACATTGTCCTATTGCCTGTTGCATTTGAATCAAATGCAATGCTTTTTTTCCAATTCGATTTTCTTTTTATTGCATGCTATGGATTCTCTACTTGGTAAAACCGATATTGTATTGTAAAACATATTTTTAAGTAGACTAACTGCAAGGGACTTGTAGGCCTATGCCCATTTTGCATATAACTGGACTCGGTATGGCTATATTTAGTAGGCCTATAGTCCTAGCGTCTAGCCAAATCACAAATTATTATTATCATTATAATCACCTTTAGAGTTGTGACGGCCTTTGTCGCCTAACTGAAAACCATTTTCATATTTGCCAAATTAATTTCCCCCAGCTCGACTCTTGAAGGTCGCACGGGGTGGCATGTCTGGTTCAGGTCTGTGACCTGTGTCTCCCGGAGAGCGCGCGATTGACAGCCGCCGCTGACCGATGGCCGGTTTTCAGTTACCATCATGTGACTGGCGTTTTATTTAGTACTTGGACTTGGAAGGCTTACTGTTTCTGCTACCAATATAGACCCCTGTCAGGTGCAACTTTACACATCGGCTCAGGTTACAAGACCTACCAAAACATAGTGGAGCAGACGCACGCGAACAGAAAAGTGCATTACAGTGTTAGTTTCCTTCTAGTAATTTGCAAATATATACAACGTAACACAGTTTAACTGCATGTAGCCTATCACGCATTATATACGTCTACATGTAAACATTAAAAGTGGGACTTGGCTTGCGTCGCTGCGTCATCTTGCCATTGCGCATCCAAGTCAAACGGCAGCGGAGTGCTTCCCTCCATCCCTGAGCTGGAAAGGCAAAATAATAATTTACCACATAATGCCTGTGTGGTACACAACCCACATATGGCAGTAAGATTTTTATATGTTAAGTCATGGAGGCTACTCTTCATAATCAGTCCACGAGAGGTCGGCTAAACTACTCACCACCTTCCTCTGGTTGCTCAGACAGAACGTACATATGGGTCGTAGTGAGGATCCGCTCTGCAGAAGGCTCTGGTACCTCAGGCATGGCTGACCGTCCCGGCACTCGTCGCTCAGAAGCAGGACGTTAGCCAGGTGGGAGATGTAGCTGGATGCCAGGCGCAGCGTCTCAATCTTGGACAGCTTCCGGTCGGCCGGTTCGGTGGGAATGAGTGTGCGCAGAGCAGTGAACGCTGTATTTACGCTGTGTGTCCGATCCCTCTCCCGCGCGTTGGCCGCCTGCCTCTGTTTGCTGATTCCATCCACACGCCTGGTGTCGTTGCGCGCCCGTCTCCGCGCGGGAGTGTTGCGGGACGGGGGACCCTCCACGCAGCGCGGGCTGCAGCCGCCGCCCGTTGACTTGTCGTCGGAGGAGCTCTCGCTGCCGCTGTCCAGGTCTTCGAGATCGGACGGGAAGCCGTCGTTCTGCGCGCCCCTGTCGCTCCCTGTGGACTTCATGGTGGTTCTGGCTGACTGTTGCCCGCGGTTCAGACAGTACCACCAGGAGCGCGGGCGGGCGGCGGCTGCCCATCACTTTATGCTAGAGTGAAAATAGCACCTGGAGCGAGCAGCTGCCGCCGATCCGGTAACCGAAGGGGTTCGCACCGTTCGTCCCACTGGCAGATCAGCATGCCATTTCTTGAATGACGGATCCTTTCTGGGTCGCCACAACCCGGGCGGCCGGAAAAGGGAAAACAGGTGGAGCCTATACAAGGGCACCTGTTGTGGTCTGGGGGCTACAGGTTTAAATATACCCCCTCCTCAGTTCGGTTCGCCCGGGATGCTTTGACAGTCAGGTCACATCACAGTCCATGAAGGACTGGCAGGATACCGTCCATATGGATCGCACAACTGATTATTGGCCCGGTCTGTGTTGTTAAGCGCGTGCACAAAGCTATAACGTCAATGAACGACTATGTACATTATATTGAGATATTAAACTCAGGATACTGTGTTCCCTGCAGTGTGTCACAAATAATATAAACCAGCCAGTCAGTCAGTTGTCCTGGTTGACATTTAAGACACCTGCGCGCGTGTCCAACATAATGCAGCCAAACGTCCAAAAGGCTACCCTTGCTGTTTATTGAATAATATATGCGCAATATATAGGCGTAATCATTTCTTGTTTATTTTCTTATATCTTATTGTTTTTAATATATTATATTTTACCTTGAAATGTAATTTACAAATATAATAGGCCTATGGCACATTTTTGAATGCTTATTAATTTTTCCAGGTAAAGAAGTTAATAACACAATAATGATTAATCATCGCTTTTGGGTACCATCACAGGGGTCAAAATAACATTCAGAAACACGGTCATTTAGAGAAATAACAGGTGTGGCAGCTGGCTTTAAATCTCCTTATAGGAGCCTATACGCCGTGATGCTATTGACTTCTAAATAAATGCTTTGGCTGGTTGCAATGCGTTCCTATGAGTGAGCAGTCCAGGTGGCTTCAGTTGCGAATACCCTTCCTTAACTGTGCTCACTATGAAGGCAACAATGCGTTGTCCGGTCTTTGGCGCTGGATATATATATACCCTCTATCTGACCCCCTTCAAGCCTAAACTTTGTTGCCGTAATAATATATTACATTAAGTCTGATCTACCCAATTCCACTGAAATAAAACCTCCCTGGCAATGTTGTTTTTAATACAGCCTATATTGCAAGTTATTGCCACCAGAGGGCAACACATAGCCTAATATATAGACCTGCATTTGACGGAAACATTGGTCAGCGTGGAAGAATTCAGCCGAACCAGAACTGCCAAAACGATTCCGTGCATTTCATATGCAGGCGATTGCTCCATTTAATTTTTTTCATGGGGTGTAGGGGAAGGAGCGGTGGGGTGACCATTGTGTGTTTGTATGTGTGTGCGTGTGCCTACAATGTTAGGCACTAATGTTCAAGCATGATTCTTAGGTTGGTTTCCACCCCTCCATCCATCAATGAATGACCCTACAAGGAATGTTGCCCTGGGTTGCCCTGGGTTTTTATACAGCTTATGGACCACAGCCGTTTATTGCAGCTGCTTCGTTTGTGCATTAAGATTAATACTGTACTTAATAAACATGGATAAAATACGTATTTTTTTGTACACAATGAGTACAACAGAGTTTTATTATGACATTTAAGATACAGTAATTGAGATATATACAACATAAAACATCAGGAATACAGACATAAAGAAAACACATAAATAAATACTCAACACAGATGCTTGGTTTTAAATTGTATGACCGGATTCATAGTGTACTTTGTTCTATAGTTCTAAAGTGACTGATTTATGTCACTATAGCACTAAGGCTGTAAATGAAATACAAGGACTAATGGCCTTTTAATGACAAACCAATACAATAAAAATGTTATATGTCATGTTATTATTATATATAACAATATAAACAAAATGGCATCTTCAGGCTTTAATCAGTGTACAGTATCTTCGGGATTTTACAATTACTTTGTTTTATAATTTAGGGACCAAAGCGATGTTGTAAGAGGTAGGCTATCTGGTTTGGGTTGATAGGAGGTTTATTTAGTTGATCAGATTTTATCCAGTCAGCCTTTGGAAATGGAAACCTGAAAAAGACACAGACACACACACGCACACACATGCGAGCACACACATGCGCGCGCACACATGCGTGCACACACACACACACACACACACACATTGATTGTACTAACAGAGGGTTTCTCATATTTGTACATAATGTATTCTTTCGTTTACTGTTTATTGTATTATTTAGTGAATTTACCATTATCATATTGTCTATATTCTATTTTCAGTGTATAAAGTTTTACACATAGAACTTTATTTGGACTGGTTTATTCAAGCTGGGCTTACCTTCTGGGAACAAAGAGAGCCTGCATAAACATTGCGGCAGGCACAAACGTTTGGCCGAACACAGCGACTCCCGTACAAACACTTCTGTTCACAGTGTGCTGTAAAACAACCCGACAACAACATGTCAACACAGTGATCTGGAGCTACCATGCATAAAAACACTAAGCCATCAGTGGTTTTTAGTTTGCAGAAAATCAAACTAAATTATGACTGGACAAGAGTAGCCTTAGAACCTTGTAAATATACCAAAAGTATTGGACATTTCCCCCAGAGGCTATCTGCCAATCTTTGAGCCCATCTGCTACATCGTCTGATGAATATAGTCTCTGTGGATATTTCTGGTGTAGTCTGTGGTTATCCTGGCCTATATTACTGATTTTCAATTTGAGATGCAATACTAGTTGCAGGTGAGTTAGGCTAACCTCTGTAGACATATACATATGAATGCAGATTGTCTGTTTTTAAAGCTAATTAAAAGATATGTTTTTTTTTTTCCTCAAGATTGCATTTCAGCCAATGTCTTCTGTAATTGTTGCTCTCCACATATTGTTATTGTCAATACTACTTGAATTACAACCGAAAGATGTTTCCTGTACCACAATATTGTGGCAATGCCTACAGATATTCATATGCAGATATTATATCCGTATATAGAGGTTATTTATCTGCTACACAATGTTCACAGTGCTGTCAGCAAGAAAAGAAGAAACCAACTGTAGAATGGAATCCATTTGTATTTATTTTTGTAAATGTATGTTTATTTTCTATACCAAATTTTTCTTTGTATTTGCTATAATTCAAAACGAGATGTTGGGACAGTAACCAAAATTCACTTGGTGAATAGGGTATACTATTGACACACTCCACTGGTGATTGTATACAGTGGTTGCATTCTATTGGGCGTAGTCCTCTGAAACTATTGGACAGTCTTTAACCAATCTGCGTTGCTACAGATGTTTGTAGCTTTGTAGATGAAGCAATACAGACACTTGTAGCAACCATTTAAAATATTTTTATTTATTTTTTTTTTTTTGCTGGACACAATAGTCTGGCAGAGTCAGGCTGGAACAGAAGTACATATTTTGGTACTTTGATACTTACGTATGTGGCAGAGCATGCCTTGCCAACCGGTGGGACAGTGGCATGTGTTTGGTCCTACACACTGACCTCCATTTAGACACTTTTGGAGACACGTGGCTATGAAGAGAATAGAGAATAAAGGCCCAATTTTAAGAATCTAGGTGCACAGTCTAAAGCGCAAGGCGCAAACTGCATTTAAGCTGTGTCCATATACACTTTTGCTAGTCTAATAGCGGATAAAATAATTGCAACACCAGGTACATGGCTTGTAAGTGTTGTTCTTACTCTCTTCATTATTAATGGGTGTGTTTTTGGCATAACATAATACAATAAACCAATCAGAGTGTCACCTCCCATTCTCTTTAAAGGTATAGTCAGCTATTGCAAGCTAAATGTAAGCTAATGCACTTGTTGTCAAATTCAACAAATATCTCCTCGCATTTCGCTATCTTATCGTTCTCAGTGCGGGATGAAAAAATTATCTGATACGTCTACACAGCCCTGGCTCCGTAAATAGGAACATATACAAAGTGGCGAACACTGCTCGTATCAACAAAGCCGTAGCACTACGCTTTGCTTCACAATGCATTTCGACGTGTGACGTGCTGCCGCGGACGATCGCAGATCGATACTGTTGAATTGAGCTCGAAGTTGGCAAGAAGGACTGACCCTGCCTTTACAGCAACAGTCAGGATGGCTGTAACATTACCCATCTTTCGCAAGAGACTCAAGACACATTCCTCTTTGGTATCTTGACTAGCACTCAATCGAAATTCTTCTCTCTACTTCTGTTCCGTTCTTATGAATTAAGCATTTTAGTATTAATCACATCATTATTTACGTCATTAGCACATTTGTTGCTAATGGCCCAAATAATATGACTGATGATTGATGATTTAATGAGATACGGACTCATGATGACAAGATGCTGTAACTATTTGTCAGTGTTGATCTGATACTAACTGTATGTGCTTATGTTGTTAAACTCAACTGAAACATTGCATATACATCTTTAGAAAAGAAAACAGTAATGCTGAATCCAATGGAATGATTCAATATTAGAAATATTAAATGACTCTTTATTGCATTTAATAAAAGTAAGAAAATGGAAAATGTTATTTAAAAACATTTTGCAAAAGGGGGCTTCGGATTGAAGCTAATACTATTTGTGGGGCCTTGATGTGGAAAAGTTTGGGAACCTTTGAACATCTCATGTTTAGACCAACACACCCACTCAAATAGGCCCGAGTACAGTTTCTAACAATGTGGGCACTGGATAGGACAATGACCACTGTGTCAGTCTTAAAATAGCACACTTGTGTTCACAATTTGTGCCAGGTATAAGAAGGGGCCCAAAACATTTATTCAGAGGGAAAAAACAATATCCCAGAGGTTTTTTGTCACATCCCACTATATATACAGTATTTTAGGTTGGATGAAAAGTAATTTGGTGAAAAAAACAGACCCACATTATATTAAATGTCAAAAATGAATAATAATTAATATAAGTAAATGCATAAACAAAAACCATAATAAAATCAGCATTTGTGGTAAAAAAAGGAAATACTCTTTAATTGCAGTACTAATAAGTCATTGACAGGGGTCAAAAATTTTAAGGAGCACTGCTATAAAATAAAAAAAGTTATGTGGGACGGTACTCACGTTTATCACATCGCTTGCCCCGCCACCCTGATGGACAGTCACAAACACCTGGGCCCACACACCTTCCACTGTTCATACACATGGGTTCACACACACCTGTGCAGAAAGACAGACGATGGTGATGAAGAAGAACGGTGAATGTTAATGGCGTGGGTCTGCCATGAAATGGACTATAAATAAAAGCGCAAGGCAACTTTGCCCTGTTGTTTCATGCAGGCTATGTGAGCATGGACAGCCCTGTGAAAAATATGACTTCATTACCATGGTTGTAATTGAAATGTACATAACAATCACAAAACAAAATGGGTTTAGAGTAACAACTGGTGTAAAATCTAGGAAAATAAGTTTGATATTTGGTCATGATTAGCCTTTGTTAGATACTGATCTAAAATCATTTATAGAAGTCTCTTCCCATCAATTAATACAAGGAGCAACAATTGTTATAGCCTACTTTATGTAGCAATATACTGTCAAGTAGAAAATAAATCATCCATGCATGGTGACATCATCTACAATCAGATTAAAAACAAATTTGTTCAGGTGGAACATTCTGTAATTGTGTTGTGTCAATATCACAATTGCTGCACAATAAATATAATATGTACTCTTCCCCAACACACTGGCGGTAATAATGCCAACATTAAAGTGAAAATGCACATTTTAGACATTATTCAAGCACGAACTACACAAAAAACGCTAGGAGCTCTGGGAAAGGGGGCGTTGCACCGTCATCAATATTTTTGAGAGTGAGAGATGTTTGCTACAATGTATAATTTACTCAGTAACGTTCAGCGAGCTAAAAAGAAAACGGCTTATGCATGTTTTTAGCATAGACTATAGTATTTAGACATATGATTGCATGAAAAATGTATTTTGCTATGTAAGATAGGCCTATATTTTTTGAATTTCTTTTCTTTCTTTTTTTTAAAAATATTTATTTATTTTGTTTTTTATTTAAATACAGGTTCTTCTCACGTGCCTATGCTTGACAATTTTTACTTAACCATATTGTTTAGCATACGTTTCTATCCTTATATGTATTTTATGATATTGTAATTTTAATTTCTGTGGAATATTTGTATCAAAAATACAAGTGCATTTGTGACAGGGGTGAAAGACCCATGAGGGATAAGGCCCTCCAAAGAAAGTCACAGGGTTGGAATACCCAAAGGGATAAGGCCCTTTAAAGAGGGGGTGAAATACCCAAATGGATAAGGCCCTTTAAAGAGGGGTTGAAATACCCAAACGGATAAGACCCTTTAAAGAGGGGGTGAAACACCCAAAGGGATATGGCCCTTTAAAGAGGTTGGGTGAAAAACCCAAAGGGATAAGGCCCTTTAAAGAGGGGTTGAAATACCCAAATGGATAAGACCCTTTAAAGAGGGGGTGAAACACCCAAAGGGATAAGGCCCTTTAAAGAGGTTGGGTGAAAAACCCAAAGGGATAAGGCCCTTTAAAGAGGGGGTGAAATACCCAAAGGGATAAGGCCCCTTAAAGAGGTTGGGTGAAACACGCAAAGGGATAAGGCCCTTTAAAGAGGGGGTGAAATACCCAAAGGGATAAGGCCCTCTAAAGAAATTGGGTGGAAACCCAGACAATAATGGTTTGTATTAATTCCAAGGGTTTTACCTAGTTTTCCGTTGTTTCTTATTTCTTCTTAATTTAATTTGTTCCCTTCATCCTTTGTTCAGATGTTTTTAACTGTAAAGCACATTGAGTTGCACATTGTGTATGAAAGGTGCTATACAAATAAACTTTATTATTATTATTATTATTATTATTATATATTTGACATTATGATGATGGTTTGTTTTTGTGAATGTACGAGTGATGCGTGGCAAGGAATTGTAGGACGGAATTATCTCTTTTCCTTTCGTAAAGGATGATCCAGTGTACCCGATGCTAAAGGACGTAATAAGGGAAGCATTGAAGCACCTTTCCTTAGCAATAATATAATTCAAACAGCTCTTATCATGGCTGCAACCTGGATACTTCCGGGTCATACACTTAGTTAGGAAGATTCCTAAGCGAAAAAGACTCTTTGGATGCAGGAACTAAATTATTGCACATTTTTCAAACCCATACTGGTATTGGCCTAGGGTGGCTCATTCCTGCACACAGAAGAGAAGTATTTCTTTAGATATACTGTATGTAACGTGGATATCCGGTGAAAATATTAGCCTTTTCAGAGGGGCTAAATTGCCATCAGAATGATAGCCGATGGATTCTCAAATTGAATCCTTGTGAAACCGATAATAGTTAGGATAACATGTATACTAGTTCGATCTTGGATGCATGCAGGTAAGGAATATATCAACATGAGTTGATGCAGGAGAGACTTACTCTTCTCACAGCGCTTCCCGGTGTAGCCCTCCACGCATGAACACACGTTGTTGCGCATGCACACGCCTCCATTTTTACAGGAAGGACTGCAGATAGCTGGGAGACACACATTAAATATTATATTTTTTCAACAGTTTCACATTTCCTATTTGCCGAATAAAGACCAGGACAAGTCTATATAACTTGGTGAAAGCTCTAGTACTGAAAGCTGTTTATATTAATTTAACTGTTAAGTCTTTTATTTACATTATTTCCATGTGGTTCATTTAAGGTTAAGGTTAATATTTTATGTGGGACTATTAATGGTGATTAAATCATATACTTGTAATTTATGTTAGCCTTGTTGACATGCTGGTATCATTATTCCAACAGTTTGCTTACGGTTAGTAGTGTATGACCTACTCAGCTATTAGTTAGTACTAATGTAGTAAGCTATTGCTCTCAGCTCAATTTATTTATCTGAGATATAGTCTGGAAACCCTGTTCTCATTAACGTTTCAGGGTGGGTTAGTGAGATGAGGTTGAAATCAAGTGTGTTTCGAAATTGTGGTAGAGCTAGATGAGGCGATCAAAACAGTTGATGTTTTTGCAATGGGATTGGTTCAGCACTGTCCAATAGTTTCAACATTAACCATTAAGTCTACCCCCAGTAGGAGGTAATGACTGTGAACACTTCCCAATGGAGCATGACCAGACAGACTACTGTATATTAAAGTGAATATTGTGTCTGGTGGTAACCAGACTAATAAATGTAAGATGCTTTGGATAAAGGTGTCTGATAAATTCTGTAAATATTCATGTAAATATGCTACTTAAAAACAGTATAGTTCGGATTGACAGACCAAACTCTCTGACATTTACTGAAATACCATTTACAAAGACTTAATCAGTGTGTTAATATACAGTATGTAGAAGTGAATGATGGTGAAACTCTGTCCTTTACCGTTCTGACACTGTGACCCATAGAAGCCGTGGGGACATTTGCAGGAGTCTGGCCGTACACACGTTCCTCCATTCAGACACATAGGGGAGCAGAGTACTGCAACACACCAGCACAACGTTAATACACAACTATGTATTCTTACACACAAGCGCGCACGCACACACACACACACACACACACACAAACGCACACCTGTTTCGCAGGAGGATCCAGTCCAACCTGGCTGGCACATACATTTGTCTGGGGAAAGGCAGCTGCCTCCGTTTTGACAGTGGTGACTACACATAACTGCAGGGATGACAGGGTAACGTTAACATAGACATGTATGAAATGTTAGCCTGGCTCTGCACGACTAGTGCTCTCAGCTCAATGTTCACTAAGATAATAGTCTGGAAACCCTGCTGGTGGACCAATCAGGGTGGCTATGTGATGATGTGGAAGACATATGTGTTGCTAAATGGTGCTAGAGGTGATTATAACAGCCGATTGGTTAAAGGCTGTCCAATCATTTCAAAGTTAACCAGAGGTCTACGCCCATAAGAGGCAACGACTGTTAATACTTCCCAATGAAGCCTGTCCAGACCTTATTTACCAAGTGAATGTTGTTTCTGCCTTATATTGACCAGAATTGTAAACCTGAGTTGAGATACAATGGAGTCAAATGAGATATTCAATTCAAATTAAACAGTGACCAAATATGCACTCTAATGTTAGAATGTGAACCAGGTCAAACAGCAGCATATTGTTGTGTCAAATAAACATGACACAATATAAAGAAGACAGTGATTCTGGAGGCCTTTCCAACATTTCTGACCTCTTGCATCAAAGTGTAACTGCACCCCAGCTCTGAGCCTGACTCCACCCACTACATCTTTGAAAAATGCATCAAGGAGCTGAGTGAGGGGAGGGGAGGGGGTGAGAGGGGAACCCCCCATTAACATTAATGCTAACATTTTAATTTGATGACGTATGAGCGTACTGAGTGTACAGATGAAAATCAGCCAGGTTTTGGGGTGATATTTAACGGATATGACGTGTAGTTCTGTTTTCAGCCAATAAAATGCAGATTTTTATAAAAACATGAATTCTGTCAATATTATCACCAGCACTGATGTGTCTGATCACAGATCAATCATATTACTTAATTTACAGCTAAAAAAACATTTAAGGGTGCAGTTACACTTATAACACAAACTATCTTTGATAATAATTTTCCTTGGCAAATATTACATCAGCATTGCTCCGGTTGTGTCTGAAGCGATGCATTGATGTGTGTGGGGAAATCCCAGGAAATAAAGTGAACCCACCTGTTTCACAGCGAGGTCCAACAAATCCGTAGGGACAGGAGCATGTTTGTGGCCCGACACACGTACCACCGTGTTCACAGGGTGAACGGCACAGGGCTGGAGAGCATTAGCTGGCTGTTAGCAGGGCAGTAACATCTAGCTAGCACTGTTCCCATATAGATGGGCTTGCAGGATACCATTAATTCCAGACAATGGTTAGCAAGTGATGTTTGTTAGCCTCTCTGTTATGTAGTTAGCATAAAGCATGACATAATCACTGCGATAAAAAGAAAATTCTAAATATTAAGACCTTTATCCTTTAAATTAAAAATAATGATTAATTTATTCTTAAAAATATAATTTGAAAAAATCTTAGAAGTTTTCATTCTAGATTCTGTTAGACCATTTTCAAACACAAGTTCCAGAACAAACCAAGGGGTGTTCCTTACAATGGTTTCTGATGAGAGTTGTTGTTTGGGCAGCGAAATATAAATAGCCTACTATTTTCTGTCAGCAGTTACTGATTGTTTCTTAGGATAAATGTTGGTTTATCTAAAAGATTCGCTGGGAAGAAACATTTTTAAATGCATTTTTCCAAAAATTTACACCCTATTAGCATTCTAATTTGGGAGGCAGGACAGGGATTTCCCTATGGTATTTCCTCGTTCGGGCAGTGAAAAGCGGTCTTGTATACTACTATTTTGTGCCGGCACTGTTGGCAAATTGTTTCCTATGCTGAATGTTGGTGTAACGGACGGGAGAATGACAATCGCGTCGGTCTGAAACTAGGAAAGACACTTGCGTTCTCGCTTTGCGCCGGGTGTAAGATAGGGCCCTATGCCTTACCCTCCTGGCAGGTGTCTCCATGGAAACCTCGGACACACTCACACACGTCCGGGGCGACACACACACCTCCATGCAAACACTCTGGCTGGCAGATGGCTGATGAGAGAGACGATATAAATTCTGACATAAATGATGATTCTTAGTATACACTGAGCACAAGTTCATAGTATACCTTTGTCCGACTCCTTACACTTTATTTGCAACCAACCAATCTACCATCTCTTGGTCTAAAGTAAAAAAATACTGTTGTTTATGTTCATTTAGAAAGCAATGATAATGCTCTAGAATATTATTATTATAAACCTACTGTATATTTCAAAAATATTATATATACTATATATATATATATATAGTATATATATATATATTACTATTATCATACATATTCCCATTTTGGGAACTACTTTCAGACACACTGGTATAGCATAGAGCTTAGCATGAAATTGAAAACATACGATTGAGGTACATGCATACGCCCCCTCTAGAGTCCTCACGTGTGTGCATGTGTGTGTGTGTGTGTATGTGTGTTACCTATCATGCAGTCCAGCCCGGTGTACCCCGGCTTGCAGCGGCACGTGTTGGGGGCAGAACACACCATGTTCCTGCCACATGGACGCCTGCACACAGCTGTTACAACAGATAGGGGTCACTGTGGAGCTCACATACTGTATACTAAAGGGAAATGGCAATGGCCTTAGCAATAGAGTTGGTCCTCAAGTATATTTTTGTTAATATTAACAAAAGATATTGACATATGCTTTGTATCATTTGGGTAAATATCAATATTTAGTGTTTTTAATGAAGGATGACACAAACTGTTATTTAGGACCTTTTTCTACATACAGATTGTATTTATATTTGCCTATGTATGTTTTTGTTAGCATGTTTAATATTTAACACGTTCATCAACAACATTAGCTCTCAGGAAGCTAGCTTCAGAAGCAATGCAGAGAAGTTAAATACCTCTGCAGGTCTGCCCGTCTCCAGTGTACCCCACAGGACACCTGTCGCAGCGGAACCCCCCGCTCTCAGCTGACTCACAAGGGACCCCCGGAAAGCAGGGTTGGTCGGTGCAGGCCTTCGCGGCCCGCTCTGTCCCCTGGCGGAGGAGCGAGGCGTGGACCCCCCCGGCTGGTGCGGTGTGTGTGAAGGCCGACACTTGACCCAGACCCCCCGGGGGCTCTGGGAGCGCTCCGTCACCCGATGACTCCGGCTCTCCAAGCGAATAAGAGTGTGAGGCGAGGGCAGCTATGGGAGGGGTCCACCAGGACTGTGCTCCCGTGGTTACGGCATGTCTGAGCTGGCTGTGTCTTGGCCAAGTGACCCCGCCCACCTCGGGGAAGGCTTGTGGGGCTGGAGGAGTGGCCTTGAGAGTCACGTCTGCTACCGACTGTTAGGAGAACACTAAGGTCACATTCACGCGGTGGAAAGGAAGTGACCTCAAACAAACCAGCAGCTGTAAAGAAACATTATTTGACCTGTCAGCTGTATCATACGTTTCAGGATGTTTCACAGCGTTATGTTACTGTCCAACACTAACCCACAGAAGACCCTACAACCTGTTCCACAAACGTAACTCTTTTTACCTGTTCAAACACACTAAGCCATGAGTGTGTGAACACAGTATTCACTTACAGTGGTGGTGAATGAAGGTATAAATGGGTGTCAGCATGCCTATTTATATACAAATACACTCAAAACAAACTTTGTTCAAAAGCTTTTGATTGTAACTTCTGTATGAGACCTTCTTCTGACTATGTTTCCGTGGCAATGTCTCACCTTGGCGACGGTGGCATGGGGCACAGTTACAGCGGTCCTGCCATGCATTTGGACACCTTGTTGGCTTGCCTTGTGTGTGTGTACGGCCAGCGTGATGCGTTGGCCTCTGACCGACACTGCCGGATCTTTCCGCGAAGCAGGCGTTCTTGCCCCGCTCTCAGTTGGGACAGGGACAGCGGGTCGGGGCGCTTCCCCAGCACCTCGCCTGCTAACAGAGGCTGAGAGGTGTTGGATTCTGTGCCTGGCAGGCAACGCTGGCAGGTGAAGCCTGGAGACCTTGGCACTGTGCAGGGATCGGCTGCTCGTGCCTGGCGTCTGCATCTGAGGCAGGTGATTGGCTGGAGGGGGAGGGGAAGAGGGAGGGGGAGGGACATCATTAGACAGATACATTCATACAATGTCAATGTCATGTTTCCCCCCAGGGGAGGTTGTTGGTATTGCATCTGAAGAACATACACAAACAGAGGGACAGGATGTCTGCAGCGCTACATCCCTAGGCTTGAAGGCAGGGTTAGTCATTCTGGAGAACGCTTGCTAACTTAGCAAAACAATATTCCTCCGTGGCACCGCCTCACACGTTGAAACTCATTGTGAAGCAAATCGTAGTACTAAGCCTTTGTTGTTATAAGCGGTGTTTAAATGTTCCTGGGCTGTTCCAGGGCTGTGTAGAAGTATCTGATTATTTTGTTCAGCACACACAGAGGACGGTAAGCTAGCGAAATGCAAGGAGATATTTTGTGAATTCGACAAAAAGTGTATTAGCTAACAATTATCTTGCAATAGCCGACTAAACATTTAAAACCATACTACCATAAATATCATGTCATGACCTCAGCTGAATGTCTATCTCTGGATATATACTGTATCACCTGGCAAGCGACGGACCCAAATGCCCAAGTGCTGACTTTAAATTAGGTCAACAGAATGCAGTGCTTAAAGGTGTACTGAGCATTACAGTAACCATTGGAACCACTCTGAACAGTGTTTATACTGCCTTCAAGTGCCAGTGTTATACTGTATTACTGTAATCATTATTAATCTGCTGACTCTAAACCATAACCTCCACTCTAAATTAGAAGTAGTATTTCTCAGACTAACATTACTCCTTAGTCCTTTATTACTATTGTTTATGAACAACTACTGATGATAATACAATTGGATACTATAATTATTTACAGAGGTACCACATCAATGTACAAATAAGGAGCTTAATGATCTACTCATGCTCCTATTAGAAAACTCCCAACTGACAAATGCTGTGGGCTCTCTTCAACATCTCATTCATGACTGCAACATGAAGGGAACATAGTCAACACTGTGAACTAATTGTCTCTGTGGAGGCTAAGGCACTCACCACAAGGGGGGTGGGGGTGGGCATGGACCACAGAATAAAAAAATTGTTAAAGATTGCAGCTGAGCACACATTGAAAGGCACGGCACCAGATGGTTTCATTACAGCAGACCGGTTCATAGAGACCGCTAATAGGGATTTGAACATGCAAACAGATACCAGAAAAGTGATTTATCCACGCAATAAACTAAGTTCCATTACAGTAACACAAGCAATTAAAATAGAAACACAAATAACAGTGGTTGCGTTAAGATAAACTATTACATTTCAAAAGCATAACAAGAATTTGTGTAAAGAATTGGTATTATTCAGTGCGAGTTTCATTTCAGTAGTTTTCATTCTGTGGGACAATATTTTTTAGTAAAACAAAAAATAAGAAAACATGCATGTGTGTGTGTGTGCAGGGGCTTGAACCCTGCCTTAACCAGGAAAAAAAAAGAACTCTACCTATTATCGGAGTCTTTGTGCAGGTGCGTCCGTTTCCGTAGAGACCGGGCGGGCATCGTGCGCACACGTAGCCGACATGCGGGGGTCTGCGGTTGATGCACTGGACCCCGGGAAAACAGGGTCTGATGGCGCACGTGGCCGACACACTAACAACGGGGCCTGAAACACAAGCATGTGCATTTTGTGCGTGTGGACCCCTCGTGCAAGCGCATACAATAGTGATAATACTATAAACACATCTACATCTAGACAAACAGGGTTTTGTCCATACCAGCAGCTGGTCTTCCATACCCCGACGTGTTTGATTTGGAATGGGTGACTGGATCTGGTGTAATTTCTGGGATGTGATTGAAAGAGTCTGTGATGGTAAGGGATTCGTCTGGAGTATTTCCTGTGAGATTCTTGGAAATGTCTAGTTTAGTCTGCGGTGGGTGTAGGGTAAGCCCTGTAATCTTCCCCAAAGCGTCTGTCTTGGTTGTTGATAGGTGTGGTGTAATTCCTGGGGTATTCCTGGAGGGATTCAGGGAGTCTGTCTTACTTTTGGATTGGTAAGGGATAATTGCTGGTATCGTCTTCAGCGATTCTATCTTGTGGGGCGGGACTTGGTTAACACGCGGGATGTTCTTGGTGACGTGAGCCCTGGTATGGGTGGAGTGAACATGGATGCTGGGTCTCTTCCACAGAACGTCTGCCTGGTTGTTGGCCACATCTGGTGTCTTGTAGATGGTGGAATGAGGAGCAGATGTAGTGATAGTGACGTACCTGGGAAGTGCTGTGTGGAGACACAGAGAGATAGATAGATAGAGAGAGAGAGAGAGAGAGAGAGAGAGAGAGAGAGTACAAATACATTCTGTATTCATGCAGATATTCAAATGTACTGCAAAATCTAGGGACACACAAACTAGCGAAAACACATTGTTACTGTCATCCATAGTATCATCACCCCCTGCCCCCTATAAAAGTAAACATTTACATAAAAATGAACAGGAAGAGAAAAAATAAGAGATGGAGTAGATAAAAACTGTGTTAACACAAGGGTTTTGACCTCATGTCCTTTGAGCAGTGTGGACATGTACTGCTTGACTAACTCTCCAGCAGCCGTTAGGACGGGACATATGACACCTTCGTTATGATTGGTTCTTGACAATTAGCTCTACCAAACCTCAACCTGAAACGGTTGCTGCATTAATTTAAATTTTTTAACATTACACTTCTTCAAAAACTGCTGCTACATTCTAGAAGTCAGTTTAATTTCTATTATCTGTATGTTGGCGTGACAGACCACAACATACGGCACATTACATTATACAATATTTTAAACTAGCGTTGCTGACATGTAGCGTTATTCAATCCAAAAACGCCTCATCTTTATGCCTGGCCATAGATGTCCCCATCAAAATACTGACTGGGATTTAAAGGTATAGTTAGCTATTGCAAGGTAATTGTAAGATAATACACATTTTGTCAATTTCAACAAATCTCGCATTTCACTACCTTACAGTGCTCTGTGATTGTTGAAAAAATAATCTGACACGTCTACACAGCCCTGGCTCTGTGAATAGTAGCATAAACAAACTGGCGAACACCGCTCACATCAACATAGCCGTAGTACTATGCTTTGCTTCACAATGCTTTTAGATGTGTGAGGCGTCGCCGCGGAGGGATATTATTATGAGTTAAGCTTGAAGTTAGCAAGTGTTCTTGAGAATGACTAACCCTGCCTTTATCAACATAAATAAGTTATACGACTGTGTTTTATGTGTCCCTACAAAAATTATAAATTCATAGTTCTAGATAGTTCAAAAATAATATGATTAAGCAGAAATGTACACAGGTGTTGTTTATGTTTAGTAATATGTAAAAAGTATTATTTATGGGACCCATTATCAACGCTGGGTGACAACTTGATGTTGTGGAGATTGAACAGAGTTCTGCTGGGAGGGCAAACACCCATCCTCACACATCTGGTTTCTATTCAACACAAGCAAGCACAAACTGCTGTTTCTCAAGCAGGCGTATGGCTTGAGAGAGCCATGCACATTGACGGCATCTATTCTCCAGTGCAATGTACCATGTGCGTTATTCGTACATCACCATAACATTGAACTGCAAATGTCAACTGAACAGAGATAGAAAACACAACGGGTATACAATTGCATATTTTTGTTATGGGACTTTAGAAAGCAGTTTAAAAGTGCATACCAGAATGAATGTAGCATGTTAAGGAACAGCAGTGGCTGATAAAATGAAGTTAAGCCTCTAATGGGATCCAGATTTCTATGTTTTGTGAGGTGCCTTATATCTTGCATACGGGATCTCCTATGTTTGAAACTGCACAGAATGTCCAGCACATAAACACTTGGCTTTAAGACTTTAAGGCTTTAAGGCTTTAAGGCTGTCTCTCTGAGAATTATATTACGTGCTGACTGTACAGTGCTGTATACACATGTATTGTATCACACAACACACACATCCATACCTGTACACGTCGTCCCGTTTCCCAGCATGCCGCGGGGGCAGGGAGCACAGCTGTAAGAGCCGTAGCTGTTGAAACAGCGGAGCCCAGGGTAGCAAGGCTTTCTCTCACATTCATTAACATCCTCCTGACACGCCGTGCCTAACAGGCACACAGTAACAGAAATGACAGCAACAATACAGCCTGTGAAGCTTCTGTAAATATTTACCTTGCCGCCTAAATGGAAGCAGAGGTGGCAAAAGTAATGTGCACATCCCTACTAAACAGAGAGGCAAGCTTCTGTGTGTTCTGATGGTCTGTGAGCTTGTATAAGGGTTAATTGCAAGAAAATCAAACGGTCTACATTCATTTCACATTCATCAGATTTAAACTACTTCTCACTACCGCTACAATTGTGAATATGGATGAAATTAACAATGTAAAGGATTAAGTAAAGCGATTTCAACAATTTTTGTCAAATTCAGCAAATATCTCCTCGCTAGCTTGCTGTTCTCTGTACTTGCTGAAAATATAATCAGGTGTTTCTACGCAGCACTGGCTATGTAAATAGAAGTGCAAAGAAAGAGGTGCAGACTTCTTACAACAGCAATATCCTAGCCTTTGTAACACGCTTCTAATGTGGGGGGCGGAGCTTCTGAGGGAGCACCATATGACATTGAAGGGAGTTTCTTTTGTTATGATTTGGGTTTAGCATGTGTGCTCGAGAATGATTTACTATACCCTTAAAACTGCTAAATATATAATAAACCAAGCAAATTATCCAACATACATGTATTATTACTATTATTACATACACATACAGGAGCATTACATCATTTCTTTTACATAAACCACCTCACCTCTCAAACCAGCAGGACACTCGCATCTGTAGCCGTCAGCCATTTTGACGCACACGCCAGCAGCGCACGGCGATGGCGTGCATGCGTCCACGCGCTCGTCACAGAGGTCTCCCCGCGTCCCCTCGGGACATGTGCACAAATACTTCCCGTGGCCGGCGGGAAAGTTGACGTCTGTCACGCAGGAGCCTCCGTTTTGACAGGCGCAAGGCACCACCACCATCTGTACACAGCACACATGATTGTATAGAGGAGAGACCGTGCTGATGACATGTACACGATATGACAGCTCACTTGTTATAGCTGATTTGGTTTACCTTGTATAAATGGTGTTGGTCTATCTGTTTGTCAGCAAGATGTCTAACCCCTACCAGTTGTTTTATCCTTCTAATTGTTCTTACTGTCTGTAATATGATTGGATTTGGCTTTGAATATTAGAAGCATCTGCTTATTAAAGGTAAAGTCAGCTAATGCAAACTAAATGCAAGCTAATACACTTTGTTAAATGCTTTTAACGATGTTCTGGGCGTTAGGCACCTGACACTATGGTGTTTTGTTAATAACCATAGTCTCTGAACCACCCAGGTTGGTGGAACACTAAACAGGTATTTAAAGTCAGCTCCAGTCTGGATAAATGTCACCCTTACAAAGAATATGTCAGCGCTCTCTGGATGTGTGTGTGTGTGTGTATGTGTTTGAGATAAATGGACGTGTCGATTGAGTGATCTGGTCCAAGGCTCCATGTGCCCCCCCGCCCCACCCCCAAACACGCTAGCAGTATACCTCCACCATGGAGGAGGTGTGCGCGCTGCACTCATCGGACAGCGTGAAGCGGAGCGTCTTCCTCTGTGGGCCCTGGGCCTCCATGCGGGGAACCCTCCAGGTGAGCAGGCCCGCAGGGGACAGGGCACAGGCCTCGGGGCCCTCCTCCAACTGGAACAGAAGGGCAGAGCCCTCAGGGTCCACCGCCGCCAACTGGAAGACAAAGCTCTCCCCGGCGAAGGTGCGGAGCGCCCCCTGGGGGCGGTGGAAGATCGGCGGCTCATTGACTGTATGAAGAGTATTAGAATGAATGGAATATCAATACTGCGTTTCTAGACATGCTTGCCAATTAAACATCATTCACCAAGCTCCCCAGAATATTTTATACTGTGTATAT
>JAODUH010024211.1:0-50155 GCA_027564835.1 Typhlichthys subterraneus
GAAAAAAAATAGCTTAAATGTAGTGAACTACTTTTGCCTTGTTACATGTAGCTTAGTTTGCTACATTTCTTTTGGGGGATAGCTTTGGTGTAGTTGAGCTTAATTTAACGTAGAATAACTGGTAGCTTAGCTCACTACATTTTCAATGTAGCTTGCCCATCACTGCCTGTTGGGAAGTTGATGTATGCATGGGCAGAAGGCACCTTGGTACAGACTCCAGTGGTGGCCTCACACAGTGTCAGCATGGAGATGTTCTGGGCCCGGTTCAACCAACTGATGGCCAGTTTGGTGGTGGTCGCCCATTTCACCATGGTAACATAGTACTCCCTGTAGAGTAAAGGAGCTACTGAATACGTATGTATTGACTAATATGTCATGGACAATAGAAGTACAAACTATGTATCTGCTGCAGTAGTACTAACATGTATCTGCTGCAGTAGAAGTACTAACCATGTATCTGCTGCAGTAGAAATACTAACACGTATCTGCTGCAGTCAAAGTACTAACAAATATCTGCTGCAGTAGTACTAACATGTACCTGCTGCAGTAGAAGTACTATCATGTACCTGCTGCAGTAGAAGCACTAACCATGAATAATGTCTAGAACTAGAGTACTTCAGTTAACATAAATACGTGCTAGAGATGTGAACAAACCAAAGCCCTTCCATACCCTATTCTGGGGTCCTCTGGTCTCCTCATCTCAATGGTGTGCAGTGGCCCATTGAGGTTGACCACAAAGAGGGAGATTAAAGGGTTCTCCTCTCCAGCCTGGAGGGTTGGGTAGAGTGAAAGAAGGCACTGCGTCATGGAAACTAGTCCGCTATGGGAGGGGCTTATGGCAGTAGCAAGTCAATATAAGCAGGTTGGCCTACCTTAGGGTAGTGGTATTCCTTCCCAGTGGGGTAGGGCAGGCCAGTAAACATGGGGAGCTCCATCTTGGGGACCAGTGTGTCGTTGATTGTGGCGTACGCCAGTCTTGCGCCATCTGGTGACCACCAGTGGGCGATGTGGGAGTGGAAAATCTCCTCTGGAACACAGGTTAGACACAGGCAGAGGGAGTTCTCTAATTTGAAAGATATTAATCAGTCAACAACTAATTCAACTTGAATCAAGCATCAATACTTCATCAGACCCAAATATGTGTTTATTTAAAACATGTTATGTCATTAATGAAGAAATATAGAACAAGTTGATATATAATAAAATGAGGCAGGATAGATCACATCACACACATATGCGCACACTCACAATTACACAAAAATCTCTCTCACACACACAGATTTCACAGCATGTCTACACCATAAATCACAGTGGCATGTAATCTGAGTGGAACAAAACAGAGCTCATCTCCTGCTTGTTTGTTGAGTGTGTGTGCGTGTTGGGAGAGCTGCAAAGTGGGTAAAGACAAGCTTGTAGTTTAACAAATCACCATCGATATTGGCCATTGTGTTCTCTCTCTCTCTCTCTCTCTCTCGCTCTCTCTCGTAAAATGTGAGTCATTGTCAGACAATCATACAAGCATCATTTTGCCCAGCCAACACTGGAATTAAGTCTGAACCAAAGTGTTTCCTTATGCATCTACAGCAACCTCAAATAACCATCTAGAGTGCCCTGGTTAGTTATTGTTATCAGCAGCATTCACATCGACTTAAGCAATTAAGCTTTCATTAATGTTGTTTATCTGTGCGAACAGACACCACTAGCCTCCAGACACACCAAGCGCCAGTTAGCATTTTCATTAGCGTGCCAACATCAGTAGATGCTAGCACGAAGAGACCTTACCTCCCCCTGTGGGAACCATGATTATGAAAACTCCTTAAAGTATATCTGCAAAGTACTATTAACCAGTGTCCTGTGTATACTCTGCTTCCATCACCTACGTGACTGTTAAAACTGAAGTGGCAGTATGTAGTGTAACTGTCTATTATTTTGGCCACCAAGGCAGGGTTACAATGATGATGATGATGATGATAATAGTTTGAGAGCCTGTGTGAATGTTGGCAGGGTGTTTGTCATGCAGTTGGTTCCAGAGGCTGCATGGCAACTGAGAATGCTCTGTTGGTTTGTAACGTGGTAGTGGGCCCGAGTGTGATGGTGGAGGAGGTTAGAGAGGTATGAAGGGGCCATCTTATTAATAACTTTGAAGGTGCTGAGAAGCATTTTGAAATGAATCCTATATTTGACCGGCTGGTGGCGGTTATGAAGGACAGGGGTAATGTGGTCTTGGCGGTGGCTGGAGGTGACCGAGTTGGCGGTTAGTTTAGTTCTGGACATATTGAAGTCTGTCGATCGATGTAGCAGGGGAAACAGGTTGAGGACAGATAGTTGCTGAGGTTTCTTGGTAGGGCAACCACAGGTGAATAAATGGTAAATGGTAAATGGCCTGCATTTATATGCTAAATATAGCACTGTACAGTATTGCCTCACATTCACCCATTCACACATCGATGGCAATCGAAGGCGCGACCAACCACCGGGAGCAGTTAGGGTTAGGTGTCTTGCTCAAGGACACCTCGACACTTCGAATCAACAACTTTTGGATCACCTGTCGCCCCAATAGTAGCTCATGATGTTAATTATGGGTGCGTTGCATTTAGTCACGCCAGTGCACCTGAAGCAAGTAATGCAACCTAGCAAGCAATCAACGCACCTGCATGAAATAGGAATACATTTGTATTTTTGACCCTACTTAAATGTGTCTAGTAATGAAATAAAACTTAAGATAAGATACAATAAGATAAGTGTTTTGTGTGTGCTCATATAAACAGACTTAGAGTTTTTGATATTATAATGAGAAAGTAAGGCGGTGGTGAATTACTGTAAACAGAACCCTATTATTGCAGACAGTCGCTTGCTGTTGACAGTATATCTCCAGTTGTCTGCTCTCCTCTGGGTCGCTGTGAGGACTAAATTATTCAGCCCAGAGAACATTAATGATGCATGAGAGCTTGTGATTGTGAGCTAAGTAGCCGATGGGATATAATAAATGTGTGCAGACAGTTCTGATTATAAGGAGACAAGTGGAAGATTCTCATCTCAGCTCTGAGTTCAGATCAGTCAGATAAGACCAGGCGACCGTGATGACGTCTGGTGCATTATCCACAGTTTTGGATATCGCCAGTAGAGGGGAGTAGTGATACGTGCTCCCCTCTACTCAGACTCAGTATCAAGGAATATTTAGCTGCATCCGAATAGTTTAAAAAAACAAAAAAAAACATCCTATGTCCTTTCCTAGCCACTTTTCCTTGACCTCGAGTGAAGACGTCATCAGGTCAAGGACAGTTGTGAAGGAAAATTCATAAGGACTTAGGAGTAGGAACCGCGTTGGCAAGAAAATCCCACTGCACTTACTATATACGCAAGTATGCGATGGTGAATGTTGTTGGCCATGGTAATAAGGACTATAAATAAATGCACCATCTCAGCCAACATCACCTCATGCGTTCGAACTTCTTACCACTTTCAATAATATAATAGCCTATGAGTTGAAATGTATAACACAACGAAATGGTTTTAGAGTAACAACTGGTGTAAAATCTATAGAAATACATGCGTTATTTGATCGTTTAACCTGTTAGATACTGATCTAATATGGTTTAGTTTCTTCCCATCCATAAACAAAAGGACCAGCAATTGTTATAGCCTATTCTATGTAGCAGTATACTGTCAAGTAGCGCTTAGGAAAACAGTATATGGGAAAATAAATAATCTGTGTATGGTGACAGCATCTACACGTGTATGGTGACAGCATCTTCAGTTGGATTAAAAACAAAGTCATTCAAGGTGGAACATTCTGTAATGGTGTTCTATCAATATCACAATTACTGCACAATAAATATAATATTTACAGTTCGCTGACACACCAAAGCTAATAATGCCTACATTCAAGTGAAAATGCACACTTTATACTTAATTTCCGCATGAACTACTGTACACACAAAATGCTATAGCTCTGCTTGTGAAAGCGGGTGTAGCACCTTCAATATTGTGATAGTGCGAGAGATGTTTGCTACTATGTTAATTTTACTCAGTAACGTTGAGCTGAAAAGTAAACAGCTAAACATGTTTTTAGCCTAGACTATGGTTTTTACACACCAATAACAATTAGTTAGCCTCGCGAGACCATCCTGATCTCGCAAGCTTTAGTTTAATTTCACTGTAAGAATCAGTCTGTAAAGCCTCGGAATCATTTGGAATGTGTCCGAGTAGCAACTGAACTTTCCTATCAGCGTCGTGTTTATAGCAATACGGGCGTGGTTTAAGTGTGTCGACCATGGTGCAGACAGCGAAAACGACCAGATGGTTCATCCAATCAACTGCCAAGTATTTTTTTTGAAAGTACAGCCATTCACAAACAGTTTCAATGTACGGCTCCCCACATGGACTTGTCACAACAATTCCTCTGGCATTTTCGTGAATGGCCGAATGATGCGTCGCTAGAAATTGTGTGACGGCATTACCTCCTTTCCCTTCGTAATGGATGATCCAGTGTACACTATGCTAAAGGATGATGCAGTGTACGCTATGCTAAAGGACGTAAGAAAGGAAGCATTGAAGCGTCTTTCCATAGCATAAATAGAATTCCAACAGCTCTTGTCATGGCTATGACTTCGATACTTCTGGGTAATTCACTGTTAGGAAGGTTCATAAGCAAAAAAGACTATTCGAATGCACTCTATGTCCTATTCTGCCTTGTATACAATAGTGGGCGGAGCCATTTTGCACTGTACTGCCAAAATAGAATGTTCTTTATTCTCTTTGACCACACACAGAGAAATCTTATAGTTCTAGCAGACAGTTGCATGCTGACGAACGCACCCTGGCCAAACACTCCTGATGTAGACAACCTCGTGTGGACTCAAAATGGGAATTTGTCAGTGGCTCTCTGATTTCAAAGAAGTACAAGGTGGTATTTTATCTTGGATATAAAAAATGGAAAAGTGGCAGTATCTCTGTCTCTAATCTCTTTAATCTGTGTCTGTGTCTCACCTTTCCTTCCCCCAGACTCAGGAGAATAAAGCTAACACAAACAACACGCGCACACATGCACACACTGTTATGTGAGCTCTGGATGCGGAGAAAACTGACATCTTGACAACACTGATATAATGCAAACTAATTTTATGAGGCGTATAAACCAAATGCAAATTGACAGTTTCCATTTTTAATTTACCTGCAGAAGTCAAAAGTCTGTCGGCTCCAAAATAGAAAAACAAGGCTGGGACTTACAGAGCCCGATGTCTTTACCTGGTAATGCAAATGGGAATATCCCTATACTGATGAAAACACTACAGCATAATACTGGTGTGCTGGCTTGGAAGGGTTTACTATACAGGCCACTGCATTGCAACATAAGCAATGTGTGAATAAAAGGTATAGTCTTCACCCTAGTGTTGGGTTCATATAATTAAAGAGAAGTCATTAGTCCACTGGTTAGTCCTTTGTCTTACCTTCATAGAGCCAATCAGTGAGGCCGTTGAAAATCACACCCTCCTTGCCGGTGGAAACCAATCGGATGGAGCGGCTCTCTACAGTGGAGCGATAGTAGATGTTGTTCTCAAAGATGAAAATCTACGAGACACAGTGGGGAGAGGATACACGTGGTTGGTCTCGCAGAGCCAGCAATTGCATGCATAGTCTGGGAAGAGGCTGAGGCTTGGTAGTGATGCATTCAGCCCTTACTAACTGAATGAACATTGAACTAAGTGAGTAGGACTGTCTTGGGAGGACCAAGTTAATACCTCATGATCACTGGCAACGTTGTCAAATTGTTTTGTTGCTTGCTTGGTCAAAAATATTTAACAGGGGTTTCAAAAAGAAAAGAAAATCTAGACTAATCGAGCCACCAAGTCTCTAATGTACATGACATTTAATGTAAGAGTTGCATCATAAATTGTTATGCTTTAAGTTCACCATCTCTGTGTTTATCTGTATATGTGTTTTAGCTGCACACTGTTTGTTTATCTGAATAAACTTTTATTGACATCATGCTGTTGTCATTGGGTCATTTGAGTGTATGACTTAAGATGCATTCCAATAAACTATTAACCCTCACGCTGTACTATGCGTCAAAATGACCCGGTGCACTTGCCAGTAGAGGGCAGCAACCACAACACGGATATATGACATTCCTCGGTTTGCTCCCTCTGCTGCTAGTCTGCTGAAATGCCTTAGGACTGCGCGAGGGTTAAAGTTAAACAACGTTGCTTTCACTAAACCCACACATTTGCATTTACAGTACAGTATCCTAAAATGCAATTGCAAAGAGGCATTTAGCAAAGCAAGTCTACTGTACATATACCAGACCTCCCAAAATTCGTACAAACTGACAAATTGTATGTTAGGAATCGTTTTGTTTTATATTTGCCAGGTGAAGCCTGCAGGCTTTTCCAGATGTCTAAAGGCCAGCTCTTTCGTTAGAGATAATAATAGATCATCAGGTCTGAATCTTCTCCGGGATTTTAAAGTGTTACAATGTTACAGCAATGCTGTAATCAATGGCAAACTGCAACCAAACGGTAGAGATCAATATATTTGGTATTAAGGCAGTTGTTCGTCATCAGTGTAGATTTCTGAAGCATTCAAGTAAACTTTTAACAGGAGAGACAGGATGACTTGTAGTGGAAGATCCAACATTAGAAGTGACCTTGACATGACAAGGTTACATAGGACATGGTATGAAGTGATCATACCATGTCCTATACTAACCATGTCTCTGCTCCAATATAAGTAGTAGTGATATATCTGTATCAGTATTAACCATGTATCTGCTGCAGTAGAAGTACTAACATATATCTGCTGCAGTAGAAGTACTAACCATGTATCTGCTGCAGTAGAAGTACTAACATGTATCTGCTACGGTAGAAGTACTAACCATGTATCTGCTGCAGTAGAAGTACTAACCATGTAACTGCAGTACAAGTACAGATACAAGCACAAGAGTCACATGCTTGCTCAAAATCAATACTAATGCCAACTCCAGGACACACACACACATATTGATGATCTCAGCAGAACGCTCCTCAATGAAATCACCCTCTCAAGCAGCAGTTACACATGGGGCCCAACAGCAGTGTGACTGTCTACATGTTCATAAAACACTTTAGATGAGGAAACAGACAACAGCTGGGTTGATGTGTGCGTCTCTGTATCCCCTGTGTGAACATGCCATAAAATATGAGCCAAGATGTGTGTTGGTGTGTGTGTGCGTTGTACATGAGTAACTGACGGTCACGAACCACCTGATTTGAGGGAAGTGGGGATTTGATCAATCTAGCAGCTGTGCTAATTACACCTTCATTTATGTCTTAAGACTGTGTGGAGCTGTGAAAACTCGTTTAGAAATGGCATGACTTGTGTTGACGATGCCCAATGCATCTTCAACAGCACAGTTCAGATTATAGCTGCACCCCAGCTCTGAGCATTACTCCACCCACTGCACAACTTGCTAAAATGTAGTCAATGAGCTGAGTGAGGGGAGGGGCTGGGAGGGGGACCCCATTAACATCATTGTTAACCAGCCAAGTCCAGGGTAATGGAGTATATGCCATGCAGAGCCATTTCACACCATACAATCCAGATTGTATAAAAACGTGGGTTTTGCCAATATTAACACCATCAGTAATGCGTCTCATCACAGAGCAATCATATTATTTAGTTGACAGCTCAAAAACACTATTTAGGGTGCAGTTACACTTTAATTTGATTGATATTAGGGGTTTTTCTACCAGTATTTTATTTGCTATAGTTTTTTGGATTCTAATTTGGTTTTCACATAATTTTGTGACATTGTCTTTAGCAAAGCACTTTCCTGATAAGAAATGTTTTTATAAATAAAGTATTTCTTATTAACGTAGTTAAAGTACATGCTTTTTATTATTCTGCTGCACTGCTTGCCAAGTCATATTAGGACAATATTACAGATCAATGTTGAGGATCAACACGGCAGGCATTATGGACAGTTTGCTTACAGGCTGCAGTCTATATTCATTCCTTATTGATTTACTGTAATATACCACTATTACCTCTATAGTATTATCACAGTCTGTCGTTGAATGTAGAATGTTTAGAAATACCCTGCCTCATACTGAGAAATTACTTTAGCAATACAAAACACAATTTGTCATTTGCTCTATCAATCAGATTTGATAAGAATCACTTGTCTATCTAGAATTTTATAACAAACTGAAAAGCTGTCCATTGGGTCTTCATTAAAAACGAATAATAATCTCTTGCATACTGTGCATGGAATGACTGTGATGATGGGAGAGGATGATGATGGGAGTTGAAGGTCTTACCAGCTGCTGGCCCTGCGGTCCCCAGCCGGCAAACTGTAATTGAGCATTCCGAACCTCTGGAGGATTTAAATTCCATGTTTCCCTAGGGAGAAGAACAAACACAATGGATCACAGGAACACTCCAGGGACAAGCTATAATTGGCAATATACTGAACATGACACCAAATAAACATCAGGAATGTATCAAAAACATCTGGCACACACACACAAAGGTGATTGGGAAGGTGATGTGTCACAGACTGCCACATGGTGGCAGCATAAATATATGAAGCTCTATCTAAAAGGCATGCCATTATTGTCATGTGACCCAAGGAGTTTAGAAAGGGATGCGTTGCATTACAACCCAAAGAACCTGCTGTTTTTTGTTACACTTGTTATGTGATGTAATTTATTTTGTACATGCTGCTGGCTGAATAATTATAACTGTGTTTAGGTGCTGCTGATGACAAAAATGTACATTTACATTTGTGCAATTGTGGATTAGTTGTTATTCAACATAGAATCATTATGTTGTCTACTTACGGTGTTTCCAGACTGCAGATAATGTAGAATGCTGTGTAGGAATATTGGTAAACCTAAATAAATAGAATGAAACGTGAATGAGAAGCTGTCGGAATAATTTTGGTGTAAATTTGCATACATTTGTCACTGGTGACGTTTTCTGCTACTGGATTGAGACATAGTAAACTTAAAGTGTCAATAAGCTACTGGTGAGATGATGAGATGTATTTCCATAAGTTAGTTAGTTGTAGGCATTCGGAAGATGCTTTCAAGAGGGTAAGCTTGTCGGCCACCTTGAAGATTCAACGTCAAGGTTGTTCAAAAGCCGAACTCATTCAAAGCCCTTGAACAAGTAAACTGTGTGCAGGGGTCTTTGCATTGAACTCAGTGTAGTATGTATGTATTTATTAATGAAGACGCGATGTGCCTTAGAGGGTTATCTGTCATGGTCAATAAACACCAATAAAACAGAGTGATAGGGAGAGAATACACTCAGTGACAAGAAACCTGCTTCATTTCTCTACAAATGAGCAGGTTTGGCTCCATTAATTTAACTGGAATGCCAATGGTACAGCTGTCACCTTGACACTGTTACTGTACGTTCGGCTACTGCCAACACCATCCTACACGCTGATCTCAGGTCAGAGTTGATGAGTCACGTAGCCTTATGAGGGACATTATTCCAACCTGTGCATGTGGCAGACCACATGCTGCATTACAGCATCGCACGGGAAGACAGCGTGGCGGGTTATAACACACTGGGCTTGTGTTTGTCAGTGCAGATGAACTGAGGAATGTAAAAGCAACATACGTACACAAGCTCATACACATACTGTGCTGTGTGACCCATTTGACAACATGATTTGTTGACGTGATGAATCAACAGTATTTGAGTGATTGTGAACACAAATAGCGCACACACACGAACAAACAGAACACCCATGACAGTATATTGTACAATGGGCTTGTGCTACCCACACTGTTTTGGGTGTCTGCATGTGGCAGGACGTTTGTATACTTGGACACCATTTTAAAGTCAGTTCTGAGCAAATAATGACTCTCTATCCACCGGTGTTCCTCCTGTCCTCTCCTTTTATCTCCTCCTAGAGCACCACCCGGATGCCCTGTTCCGGCCAGCGAAGCGGACAGCCAGTGGTTTGCTACAGGCGTTTACACCCCCCCTTCCCCAACCCCCCAACCCCCCCCCCCCCCGCCAATCCTCCTCAGCAAGCAAAACCCCCCCTTCCCTCGCCTCTGGCTGGCTGACATATTTACCTGTCATTCCTCTAATTCAAAATACAAGCAAACAAATGAGCCTCTCACCGGGGCAACGTTGTAGGCCAGCAGCACGTGTCTCATGTCGGGGGAAACCTCGTAGCGGCTCGCTTTGTACATTTCCTGGATTGGAAAGAAAAGGGGAGGGGGGAGAACGGGGAAAAAAAAGAGGTAAAGCTGAGCGGTTTAACAACGCGTGGTATTTTTTCATTAAGGTGGGTCGTTAAACGGCTGCATTTGACGGATGGCGGGGCTCCCTGAGCAGACGGCAGCCATATTAATCTTCGCGCCGGGGCCTATTTTTTCCGCTTTTGATGACAGGTCGTCGCGTCGTGTGCGATACACTTGTTCACGCGGCGATACTCCTGATGCCGTAATGCGGAACGTGCCGGCCGCACTGAATGGCTCTCCTGAGGCGTCGCAATAGAACTAACTTACAGAGCTGTTGACAGTATGACGAACGTGATTTGACACTAGACAGTCATTGGAAAATATTTTCTTAGGTGCTGTGGTGTTTAACTAGCATGGAGCTAGCGCAAAATAACACAGCTAATGGCGGAGACTATAGTGTGCTGAAGGCCATGTTTGTGACATGCTATATTATACGTGCTGACATAAGTAGCTCTACATGGGTACATTGTTCTACGACACTACTAAATATGACAATGATTTATAGTGTTTTACCATGTTTGTCTCTCTTTCAGTATATAACTACAAGCCATTTATCACATTTCAAACTGAAATTGTGAGATTAATACGTCAAGCATCCAAAAGTACATTATTTTTCACACACAGAGAATGTCCAATACATTTCCCTGGGTGAGGTTGGCCATCAATAATGTACTTACAAACTTTTTGTTGTGAACCAACACTGCTCTCTCATTGGTGTGAACATTAAACTTGATGACATCACCCTCACGACTGCGGTATAGGAGCTCCTTACCTAGAGTGAGAGACAGAGAGAAAACAACATGAGTCCTTTCAATCCTCAGTATTAAACACAATTACAATAATTGTAATACTATAATAAACAAAACCCTTTCAAATTGGTTTTCAGAAAAGTCCAAGGCCTCTCTCTAAACTCTACCCATGCGCCACAGCTACCGTCACCATAGCAACCTAGTAACATCTCACTACCATAGCATCCGGTACAGAGCAGTAATTGGCGACATTTGGACGTGCACATCAGTGCACTGGCCCATCAGAGAACCAGTTTAACCTTCAGTCTAGCATCATCTTAACAGAGCAGTCCGGACATTAGTTGTGCTAATTAGATAGCTGAGGTCACTATATGGCACATTCTGCGAGAGCGTCCCTAATTGTCTATTAGAGGTGAATGAGATTATCCCATCACCATAGACGTGTCTTTGGTTCATGCATGCTCAGAATGTCAGAGATGGTAATAATAATAATAATAATCTTTATTTATATAGCACTTTTCCATCAATAATTGCAGTTCAAAGTGCTTTACAGAGAGGGAATACTCTACACTAACTTCCCATAAACAAATACAGAAATACAGAGGAAAAACATTAATAAAAATAGTTAAAGGAATCAGATAAAAAAAAAAAAAAAAAATTCAAACAGGTGGATTACAATAAATATACATAACATTATACTGAAATGACATATGTTAATACAAATGGTTAAAGAAAGATGATAGAAATATAAGAGAAATTAAAACCTTATCCTTTTTGCTGCTATGACAAAATGTCAGCACCATGCGTATAGCGCCATGCTAATCTGGTGGAGGATGTGCATATTCCAGTAGCACTTAAATTATCAGTACATGTCTTTTATGGATGGTTATATCTCCTTGTACCCACTAATAGTGTAGGAATTACCAAGACTCCCTCGTACGCATACAAGGGTGCTGTATAGCCTCAGATATACAGACCCTGCATGTATATTCACCAAACAACTACAGACTATTAGACAATGCTTGTTTGGTAGGATTGATACACAGACAACAATCTGTCTTTGTGATCACTGTTCCAAACAGGCCTGCCACAGTCACATTGCACGTGCATCGTTATCTGCAGCAGTTTAGCAGTGCAGAATATTGCATTTACAAGCTAGCTAAAAGCTCATTTGAATAGATGAGGTTTTCGGTTTTTTTTTTAAGATATTTACTGAGCCGGATTTCCTAACAGCTATACTGTAGGTAGTGAGTTCCATAGCTTGGGGGCATAGTTAATAAAGGCTGCATCGCCGATTTTCTTATTGCTCTTACTAGAAACTTTCATTAAACCACTGTCAGATGACCTTAATGTTCTGGTGTGTATGTAGTTGACCATTGCTTGAGTCATATAGTTTGGTCCCAGCCCATGTATCGCTGTAAGAGAAGGACCTTAAAATCAGTTCTGCATGCTACTGGTAGCCAGTGCAGGTCGGCCAAGATTGGAGTAATATGTTCTCTACTCATGTTAAAAGCCTGGCTGCAGAGATTTGAATGAGCTGTAGTCTCTTCATATTTTTTTTTGGGGAGGCCGGTGAACAGCGAATTACAGTATTCGAGTCGGCTAGACACAAAAAAAGGAATCCGTTTTTTAATTTTTTTTTTCAATTTAAAAATTTCGATTTAGATATATTTCTCAGATGAAAGAATTATATTTTCACTACCCTGTTGATGTGTGACCTAAAGCTTAGATCTGAGTCCAACACAACTCTAAGACTGGTAACCTCCGATTTTAGCCAGGGTGTTAGTTCTCCTAGATTATTAGCTAACATTTCCCATTTTGCTTTAGGGCCGACAAGTAGGATTTCAGTTTTGTCCTCATTTAACTTGAGATGACATTAATAACGGTTGAGCTGTAACGCCACCTTCACTGTTCAATGGGAAGGAATGTACAGAGGAAATGTGTTTATTTTACCGCTTAATTTACTAAAATACCATCCATCCATTTACAGTACATCATAGGTCAGATTAGGGCCACAAGTTATTATTCTCAGAGACCCCCGGCTTTGCGCAGAATCTTTTTAGCTGCGCTTTTGTGATTTTTTTTATCTTTCCTGGTTTACCCACAATCCCCTAGGCGCCTCAGAGACTCCTCAGATCTCACCATTCGCCTCTGTGCACTGCCCTTTCCCAGAACCCCCGGCGGGTTCATCGTTTCACACCATATCGCCCCTTCCTTCATCTCCCCCTCCCCAGGTCTTTGTCTTGCGCTTGTTCAGAGAGCTACAGCAGCCTTCTCTCTCTCACAAAACTCCAGGCACTAACTCCTCTGTGTTGGCCTGCTCTCACTCTGGATGGCTGTGCTTAGCCCTGGGCGCTGTTGTGCTGTGTGATCCACACCTACCCACAGCGCTGTGTGTTATTGATGCAGGCTGTAGCCCAGGGCACAGACCCTCAGGAACCCAGGGGACTCACAGCGACACCAGCACAGGCTACTGGACGGGTGGTGGTGGTGATGGTCAGAGGCAGAGAACATAATAAATAACTATGGTCTGGTATATCAAGCTCAAGTAATTTGACCGCATAGGTTTCAATTTTGATTTGAAGGGGTTTCATTTATTTTTAAGTGGATTCAAAGCATTGGTGTTTAAAGACCATGGGTGGTTCCACTCTACTCTGGTTACACACATACAGTACTGATATATTTTAGCCTCGACTTTCATTGCACTGAAGGAGTCACGTTTCAGTCAACACTTATTCCTGAATAGGCAATATGAGCTCTTCATTCTGGCTGATACAGTATGTTTAAAAAGAACGCTTCAATGTAGTCCCTATATGTAATGACCCCTATTGTAGCCTACACTGCAATGCTGAAACAATGTCAACTGTCAATTAAGTTATCAGTTTGTGTGAACAAGACCAGTTCTACTCTCCAAGGAACACAAACTCCTGCATTTCTGCCGAATGCAAAAGAAAAGAGTGAGATAGGCTGTATAAATGTAACTTGCAGATAAAACACCTTCGGCTGACAGTTAACACTAACACAGCGGCAGAGGCTGTTTGTAGATAGTCAGGATAACTAAATATTTTTTTACACAGTGATGTCAAATATTTCCAGTGTAGAGTGGCTGGGCTTGTGGCTTGGCAGCCGATCTACTCAAGGCGAGGGTCTTGAGGGGGATTGCTCTCAGCCTTTCTGCTCCAGGATGTTACATGAATGCAGTTAAGCTTTGTATTGGAACGGATAACCCGCCTAAAGTGAATTCAGAGGACTATAAGTCATTTACACGCACTTTCTGGGTATGCGTGTAAGGGTGGGAATTACAGGGATTGCGGGAGAATGTTCTACTGCAATATTCTCCCACAGAGACGAATTTACACCCTTCCACACCAAATCCACCCCTACAATGGCAATTTACACAATTCCCTGTCTGATCTTAATCAGGGAAAAAGCAAGCTCACATCTCACAACACAAAACCAGAATGTCTCCCCAGCCAACAGTTTGTCAGAAGCAACAACACACAATAGGCACAGAATATAGCTGGCCTGTACATTTGGTCTAGATGCAAACCTGTTTGATGCACATCTACAAGAGACAGCTGTGAGCTGTGAACATGTTCAAGTGGGAAAACAAAGTAATAATACCACTACCTCTACCATGCGACGGCTGTTTGCAGCTCTACATTATTATGCAGTTTGCTTTACAATTAGAGCTGGCAGACTAACAGAGACATCCAGCTCTGTGTTGAGCCGCCAAGCAGCGATACAAGCTGGCACAGATCACAACCATGCGGCTGTGATCTGTGCTGTCCCGGATGCCACCCTGTAAACCCTAAATCAATCATTATTCTAATGAGGCTTTAGTCCGTCAAAAGACAGCTAGAACTTCCTTGACACTTTAATGTCTTAAAAAAATAAACAGTCAATCAGCCAGTGACTTTAGCATTACATTCTGTTAATGTCATAACAGGTTACCAGGTTTTATCAATACCCTTTCTAGTGTTAATGGCAAGAGAGGGCTGAAGGAACATAAATACATTTAGATAATCCATTTGCTGCTGATATGAGGCAGACACACATCCTGAATTTCAAACAAAACAAACACACACCAATGGCTATAGTGTCCCAAACACACACCAATGGCTATAGTGTCCCAAACACACACAATACACAGTATTAGCAAATTGAAGAAAAGGATGAAAATGATCAAATGATTCAAACAAGCAAGCCTCTTGGACCTCTGTACCGCAACATTACAGTACGCCTCTAACTTCTAACATTGCCCACAGCAGAGTGAGGGAGGGAGAGAGTTCCATTTGATGAACCTCATTTGGGAGAAAACGAGACAGCAAGCACATTTTACATTAGTCATGTTGAAGGAACCACGACAAGCAAATTGATACATTTGCATACACATTATGGATGAGAGGTCAGCCCTTATTCGCAAACTAATAATTCTAATATATACGTGGGTTTATGAAGACTGTTGATACTGGACCTGATGTTAAGGCCTGCTGAGATAAACGGGAGTGCCACTGGAATTAAGGATGTATTGGTAGTAGGATTAAGTCATACAGTACAATGAAATTGAACTACAGTAGAACGTTGTGGACCCCAGAGGACGGTGAGAATGACATCCATATTTCCCCTGTTGATTTAGAATGACTCCACGTATGCATGACCGGCTAACTGCACATTTATCTAAGAAGTGAGCTTCATAATGAGACTTTAAAGATGGAATACTGATGAGGTTGTATCAAACAATGGAGGCGTTTCTGGATATTATGTATTCGATACAGCTCTAGATAAAAATGATGATGGAGTAGCGGCTATCAGGCAGAGATCACCATCTGCACACCTTTATGTGCTGCAGGGTAATTATTGTTATTGAACGTCAAAGATGATACATTTGGGATCGACTGAATATCAAATAAGGAAGGAACGTTCTCTTCAATTGAAGAAGAGTTATATGTTGTCATGAAATATTCAGTGAGCCTCCAGTAAAATGACTGATGACTAGAGAAGAGCACGATATAGAAAACATGAATTAGGCTTAAAATGATTCATTTTCTGCCTCATTCCCAGGATTATAGAGTCCAGGTAGAAATTGCATGCTTAACAAACGCAAAATAACCAAGCACTGATATCTCTCTCTCGCTAAAATCTGAATAAATGTACCAACCGCCAAGGATGAGCTTGTGAAAGCAACATAATTCAACACTCTCTCTCTCTCCATGCTGCTTTGCGAACACACTGCCGCTGAACGCCGCTTGACATTTTCATTCCAGATGTTTGCAGAAAGGCAGCAGTGTGAGCCCGGCAGATGTTTGTCTCCAGATGGGTCCAGAGCGATTGCAGCTTGTATTTTGACTGATTGATTTATTTTTGCACTTTTTTCAAGGCTCATCCATGCGTGGCAGATTTGTATGCATCTGTTTTCCCCCTCAGTGGGTCGCAATGAATACTAGGAACATCTGGGTCATTTGAGAGACATTTGATCTGTAAGCGTCTAGACTAGAAAGGCCAGACAATAACACAGCACAGTTTGTGTGCCTCTGAATAATGCTGTTAAAAAACACTAAACAGAACAAAACAAATGCTATTTATTAAAAAAAGGTGTTTTAATCCTTGTGTAAGTCCATGTTTAGACACCTTTTGTCTGTATTTCAACATCTAATTTGGTAAGTTCTCATTTTGTCAGCCAATGCAATCTTACATAAAGGAGGCGTGCAGTTTAGCAGCTGTCAGATCAGAGGAGACTGAATGGCCTCATTAATCTTTCAGATGTAAAAAAAGGAAAGAAGCTATTCACAATGTCAAGTCATCACTGAGAAGTGACTGTGCGCTCGGTGAGATTGGTTTATCCTGGTTAATAATAATAAGGTGTGTGCTGTCAATGCTGTCTAGTTTAGTTGGAAACTATGACAACAACCACTATCAAAAATATGACAAAGAGAGTGAGAATTAAAGAAACAGACTAGAAAGAAAAACAGGAGACGAGAAAAAAAAAAACACACACAGTAACAGTATACAGCTATTGTGCTTCTGACAGGCGAATTCTTTAGGCTCGACTAGATGTGTTTCTATAATTTAGTGTCCGTCTATGAACTGGCAGATGATCAAATTACAACACAACACCGAGGAGAGAACTGTCGTCGCGGCGCGGGGAATAAAACCAAGCTTACCGTTGATCCATTTGGCACCTGGATCATGAACCCTCAGGTCTTTCCTGAAGATGTCTGCCACCGTCACTTTGGCCTTCAGTGCCAAACTGTCATCCTCACCTGCAGGACAATCAAGACAGGTGCCTGGTTAACATATTAGGGGGGTACCTCTGGATGGCACGGCCAGTGTGGGGTCTCCCTCCCTGCAGCACATGACCCATGTCCTGTCCCTGGACTTTTCTGGAAAGTATAATTATTACATCAATCTCATGCATGCGTGACCTGTACGACCTATAAAGATTCAGTATGCATCTTCGGAGGACTGAATAAGGTGTTTGCAATCAATCACAATCATAGGCTGCAGACTTTCTGAAGAGCTCTACATGACTGGAAGGCACAATTGTGATTGGTGAAAACACCTTCTTGCACCCCTGTGTTTGATGTTGTTGGTGGTTCTGGGACAATTCTCCTTACCGTCTGACCTCTCCGAGGTTTGATAAGGAAGACAGTAGAGAACCATGCTGAGTGAAAAGACCAACACTGCTGTCAAGTGTTGGAACCCCCCAACCTCCTGCCTCCAAACAAACATGGGAGGATTGCTAGTTGTTAGTATGCAGCATGTGGTTAGGAATCATAGTCATTTCAAGGCTATGCAAGGCAGTTTTATATATATAGGAACACGCTATGAGATGAGTCCGATGCTATGGGACTTTGGGACACATAGCTTTCACACAAATTAGACACCCACCATTTAATTAAAACGTCTCTCTGGAATTATAGTACAACCTGTTATACAACCATATTAAAGTCATTAAATGTCATATTGTTTCCCTCATTATTAAGGTCTGACACACCAATTTCCAGGTAGCAATTATTTTCACTGAAAATATAGGAAATTATTAAGAAGGAAATCTTACTTTCATGGACCGTTTCAGAATAATAATCTCCAATTAGAGCGTGGTTTTACGATAGCGGTTTTACAATAGCCCATGTGTTTGTTCCTGTTCAGAAACATGGAGCTAATGTGCTTCCACCCTGCTGACACTGCGGTCAGCCTGTCAGTCAAATAAGCAGGAATCTCAGTAAAACAGAAGTGTCCGTTCGTCAGAACAGTTAAGCTACAGCATATGTTGTTTCATTCCAGGCCAAGTCGTCTGGGAAGACGAAGAAGAGGAACTGCGCATAAGTGTGTGTGTGTGTGTGTGTGTGTGTGCGCGTGTGCGATGGGGAGTGTAGCTAGTGAGAACAAAGTGCTTGTCAAAAGGAGTTAGAAAATGGCTGCTCCATCTGGCAGCGCATCCTAACAGAGGAGTACAACCAGGCCATCACATAACTCCACCAAGAGGGTACGATAACTCACCAACACTCTGGCATTCCTCACTTTGCTGCCCGGAAGGTGGCTCAACGTCTCGCAGCTAATTTACACGACAAATGTTTTGAGAATGCTAGCTAAAACAACTGTGGCTATGGAGTTGTCTTGCCAAACACATTGACACACATGCTTAATAATAAAATAACAGTAAATAGAATGAACACAAGCACTTACAGGCAATAAAAGACTCTTAAAAACTGTTACGATGACACGTAAACATAAAACCCATCTGTGGGCAAAGATTTACGATCACACCGCAAAATCCAGGAGAGAGACCAGACTTGTCTCAATTAATGCACCCTGTCTATTAAAGACCTCTTTATGAACCAAGGTGAATTGCTATTAATACAGTGTGCATACGTAATGAAATGTCCTCTGCAAACAGCCCATAACAGCCTGCAGAGGGCCCCAGAGGGCCGGCTTACGTCACAGGTTGCAGCAAAACCATTGCCGTTCTGCCTGAGCTCACCAGGTCAGATGCAAGGTGGAACCGAGGGGACACCACCTGTCTCTCGATGCCCTCCGCAATAGCTGGCCCATAATATAACCAGGCCTGGTGGCTCGGTGTCCACAACAGACTCAAGCCCAGCAGAGACAGGACTGTGTTTTCATTGGACTCTATCCAGGTACTACTTACAGAAACTTGAGTAATAAAGCCTATGTATGCAAAGAACTGACATATATACAGTGGATGTAAAAAGTCTACACGCCCCTGTTGAAATGCCAGGTTTTTGTGATGAAAAAGAATGAGACAAAGGTAAATATAGTCAGAACTTTTTCCACCTTTAATGTGACCTATAATGTGAACTATTCAATTTAAAAACAAACTGACATCTTCGAGGGGGAACATTTTAAAATAAAAACCTACAATTTCATTTTTGCCCTCATGCTGTATGTTTATGGTGCTGTTGACCAGGAAATGACAATGCATTAGCACAGAGGTCAACAGGGGGTCCGGGAATCCGGCTAGGGTGTCCTCAGAGGTACTGCAGGGGTCCGCCAAATTATTTGATTCCAAATGTATTTTCTCCAAAAACATAAAATGTCCGAAAATATACATTAATATAAATATGAATACAAACTATAAATATATGAATCTGTCAAGAATTAGTTTAATGGGTTTGCATTGTATACTGAATGCTATGCCACTACAAAAGTAATATTATACATGGCACCCTACACATTAATGTTGGCCCAGCAACAAAATATGTTATACGATAAGTAATAGGTGGTTCCTCTGTAATGTTTCTATTAACCAAGGGATCCAAGGGAGACCTCTGCATTATCATAATGAGAAGTATTTACTGAACAGCTAATAAACACCCATATAAAATATGATAAAACCCACATTTGTAATCCGTGAATTAAAAGCCGAACTGTAAATTATTACACTCCACTCTCCAAACGGTAACCACAATCATAAAAGCTAGTTTTATCTATCGTTAAAATATGCATGCTTAAAAAAAAAAAACACTTTGACAACAGCTGAGGTTGTTAAAGTTCCACCAAAGGCTGTTTTAGCATCAACTGCTTTACTAACGCCTTTAGATGCTACATTTTATATAAACTGCCACCTGCTTCACCATTTATTTATATTGGTGTTTGCTCCTGTCTCCCCAAAGACAAGTCCAAAAATCCCTCTAGATACCACATTGATGTGCAGAAAAACTGGAGTGGAAATGTTCTCTCTTTCCCCCTTTCCATAAACAACGGCATGTAGGCTACATAACTGTCTCCGTAACTAGGTTATAGAGCAGACCGACTGGCACTTGTGTAGACTGATGGCGGCTTAGTAGCGTATAAAATCATATCAAAGCACTTTATGGCTGCAGATCTAAACAGATGGCTCATTGATTAAACTCTCAGGGAAATGTGCAGTAAGAAAAGCTGAAGGTCAGTCAACAGAATCGTTCCAGAGCTTCGACACGACTCTGAGGACAATTTAGAAGTGAATTTAAGAGTGTGTGAGAAGCAGAGAGATAGGGCTGGTTGGGTGGGGGGTCCAAGCAGTTGACAGCGCACGTGGAGTGCACACTAACTTCATCACAGCAGTAGGGACCTTCAGCTAATGTTGCAATTACAGCAAGAAATTAGTTGATATATACACTGTGGTAGTGCAAATAATGCATGAGAATTTGACCCCCCACCCCACCACACACACACCCACACAGAGCTCTGGTTCTCATGCACGTTCCCACCAGCTAAAGATGAATTGTGACTGTGTCAGAATGTGTACGTGTGTGTAAAATAAAAGCAAGGAAGCATGATGTGTGTGTGTGTGTACCTACCTGGTGTCAACAAAATGACAGAGGTGACAATCAGAGAACAGATGACCAGAATGACAAGCAGGGCGATCGCTATTCCCTTCCAGTTCCTCTGCTGAGGGTTGCTGCCAACCAACTCCTAGAGAGAGAGAGAGAGAGAGAGAGAGAGAGAGAGAGAGAGAGAAGACATGATTAGTATGCATTTTTTTAACCCATTTGTGAAATTGCATATGAAATGATGAATGTGAACTTGAAACTGGACTTTGACCTGTGGTTTATAAACTTTTTCAGCCATGCCCCCCCAAAAAAATGTTCATATCCTAACATAATGTACACAAAAATGGTATATCCTAACATAATGTACAGAAGTATGAAAATAGTGTGACTGACAACATTGATACATTTCTGCTCATTTGATTCAAGACAACAAAACTGAAGTGAATCTCTTAAAAATCTAAAAGGAACCTTTGAAACCCCTTTCCGACCCCTATGGGGGTCCATGCACCACTCTATGGGAAACAGTTCTTTACAGGGAAAAAAAACAAAAAAGAAAGAACAGCAGAAATGAGTTACCTTTATGAAGCCTGTAGGAGAGACAATTATACGAAGGCAATACGCTGACAACACAATGGAGACAATGACTTGTTCTCATACGGGTTTAATTAAGCTACGGTGTTTTCTAGAGAAGTGTGAAGAGACCATTGTAGAAAGACAAAACAATTACAATGAGGGAAATGTAAGAACATTTAAATGCCACACAGAGAAAAGAGGAGGCGTAAACCATCATGCCATAGCTTGAATACACAATTTAAAAAGATATTTTAAAGTGTGGATAACTATTTCTCTGTGTGTGTGTGTGTGTGTGGGGTGTGCACCCGTGTGTGTCAGTCAAGGACGTCCATACGGTAATGTGCACTGGGAGAGAATCCCTAATGAGCAAGGCATTGTCGGTCGTCAACCCAAACGAATGTGACAGATAAAAATGTATGCCTGACTGTGAGGCATACATGGGAGAAGGTTCTGGAAAAAGTGCTTGAATTATGAGCAACATTGAGCCAATGTTCGCAGCGGAAACAAATTAACTTGTTTGTAGTTAACAAAAAACGAAGGAAAAAAAGGAGAAAAATTAATTGTTACACAATCATTGGATGTGGCTCCAGTAGTAGGCAGGAGAATTCCTGAGAATGCCTCATCCTGAGATAGAGGATGAATCAATTTAGATATTATCTTAACTTAATGGCTTACGACATAGGGCTTTAGTTCCTTTTCGGCGATAGTCACACGATCATTTCAAGATTGAATATACAGTATATAGTACATAACGTACAGTTATATATACACAATTGGCTGTGTTTTATATGGTAGCCCTGAAGTGCAAAACACATTTACATTTTAGAAAACAACATTAAAAGAGTGAAAACTAATTTACAAATGTGAAAGACTTAACAGTCGCGAAACACATTTACAAATGTGCAACTCTTTTACCAGTCTTTTACTAGTAAAGATATATAGTACCAACGGCAATATTCACAAAGTCACAGCGCCACCTACTGGCAGCATGAAACATCAACTCTTATGTTGTGCTGTAAAAGTGTTTCACATTTACAAATGTGAAACACTTTTACCAGTGTATACAGCATACAGTAAACAAAAACCTGGTTTGTCTGGCTAAGATAACCAACATCAGAACCACAATCTAACTTTGAGGCTTTAGTGTACAACACAGGCCCACAGCCCAAGCCACCAGTGTCCGATTAATACGTTTTTAATTAGTTCATAGAGGATACAGAATGGGGAAAATGGGTGGGAGGCTGTTAATGAATACAAGCAGAACTCTAATGGAGTTGAATGGAGAAAACCTCTTAGTGACCTTGTTCCCACCTTAATTGAAAGGACCCACAGACATCATTAGCTTGCAGATAAGAGCAACACAGACTATTTAGTATTTACTACACTGCCCATTGCCTGTCTTCTTTAAAATAGGAGCCAGTTAGCTAGCTATTTAGCCAACTTTATCATTATGAGCTGGTCTTCCTGGAGAACAGCACCAAACGTCACCAAAACTTAGAGAAGTGGAGCAAATCCTGTTGCACAATCATGAGGCCAATATAAATACAGCATGTCACTCAGACAGATTATAGGTGATGTGGATCTAATTAGTATGTTATCTGTGATTGGCAGATAGATTAGATTAGATTCAACAGACAGGTGGACAGATATTGATCCAGACAAGCATAATAAAATGCTGCAGAGAATGTAAAAGATTACCTGACCACTACAAAGAGACCAGAAAAACACTGCAGGGGCTGAGAAAGTATCAAATTTGAGGCATTTTCCAGCGCTGCAGTTATCAACAGGTTTAATAGATGCTGAAGGTAAGATTTAGAGCTATAGATTTAGTGTAATTTGTTAGAAATGTCACAGACAGACATCCATCACCGATTAAAGGCTCTATATCTGCTCTGGTTGATAGCCTTTAGATTTTTGACTGTGCACGATAGAATTCTGACCAATCAATCTTTTCATGGCCTTGTGAAACCATCTTGATCTCGCAAAAATCAGCTTGACTTCTACGCAGGAATCAGTCTGGAGAGCTTGGAAATTGTTGCAACTGACAGTCATTGAATGACGAGCAAATAACAGTAAAAGCCTTTCTCTTTGGAAAAGATGTTTGTGATCTTCAAAAGTTATCTCGTGATAGACACGGTCATCCAATCCCCTGCCAAGTATTTTTTTGAAAGTACCTGCCCTTTTCAAACAGTTTAAACAGATGGTACTGACATAAAGTTAGCCATGTTGTGCTGAGTCTGCTCCCGTCTGCCTGCCTTTGCTACATATACACACGTGTGAAAAAGTGTTCCTCAAGGCTAATGGGTGTTTAAATAACCATAGACTATATATAGTAACTGGAAGAATAAATGTGAAAATGAGGCATTTGTTTTATTTGTGTCAAGGTTTATTTTTAACGGAATTAAATTGGTTTAACCAATCACAACAAACAAATGATTTCACAATTGATGCCGGTTAAAGTTTTTACCGGTCTGAATAAGAAAACATGGGAAAGTAACGCTGCAAACCTCGGATGTGATTATATTTGCCTACATACTGAAATTATATCCCAAACATATTTGATCTGGTCACTTTCATCATAAGGAGTTTCTGCTCTTCCAGGACAAGATGGCAGTACCGCTGGTATATATTTTCATTGCTGGATTATTTATTTAGTCGTTCCACCCTTGTCTTTCCCTAATGTTTTTAGCAAAAACATTCTTGTGAAATGATACATGTAGATTAGAAATTGACCATAAATAAACTGCTCATGGAGTCTGTAGTCAAACATCGTTGAACATAGAGGCATCAACTTCTAGTCAAGGATATAATGTACCGTATTCCTAACATGAGATGCAAAACTGTCTGTAATGCGTATTCTGACCGTTACAGAATAAGCATTAAACAGCTTCAACAGCTCACAGAATCTGCATATTTTTCGCTACTGTACCTTCAAGAATACAGCCTTGTGTTTGTTGATGTTGTTCACGTTCAGTTCAGCCGCCCCCCACAAGCTTTAATCGCACCCTACCTTTAGCCAACTGTGTTTAGGCTACTGGTTTGAAAAGAGGAAGATGAGCTCCCTGCTGTGCACAATAGTCTGGCAGGATATCTCGACAGAATTTCACGTTCCCAAAGCACATTTAATGACAAATTTAAAAAAAAGTGAATTTATTTTGCGATATAGTGCCCTGCCCTGAAAATGAATGCTAAAGGTTAATCTACTCCATGGCAACATACGTGACATGTGGGAATAGCAATTATTTAACGTGCATTATGCAAGACAAGTGTGAATCTATCCTGTTTTGTTTTTACCTGATACAAGATTTTGATTAATTTGATAGTATGATTAATTACTGCACAATTAGCTTTCTTTGTGGGACATCAGGCATTGCTAAGGAAAATCAGGTAATATGGTTATTATTGACGCGTGATTGACAGGTCGGAAAGGTCTATTGAAACGAGGCAGCCAGCTTTGCACAAAAGTGACATTTTTTCACAGATTTTCAAAAATGTACTTTTAAGCGAATCTGTCAGTTAAACCAATATTATGTTCGTGAGCACTTTATTACATTCAAATTCGAGATATATCCCGAATTATTAACAATTCACAAACATAATATTGGTTTAACTAAGAGAACCGCTGAAAATATATATTTTTTTGTATGCTTATAACGCTAGAAAAAAAAATATATATATATAGTTTATAAAGGCCATTAGCTAGCGGGATTCTGTTCATCAAACTCTGGTAGTGTAGCGTCCTTGTTGCCTAGAGACACAAAGAGAGCAGCCATTTTCTGTCTGAAAGGCCTGTAGAAGTCTTGTCTGTAATAGCGCCTTGAATGTGCCCACAGAGCTACAAGTATGTCAATTGTGCTAATGGGGCTATTGAAGGATGAAGAGATTATACATTTTTTGATTTGATTGTTTATTTAAAAAAAATACTGCTCTGCATTGTTCTAGACACAAATTAAGGAGTCCCTCTATAAACACACACCACACAACCCATTTAGTCCTGTTGAACTCTGCATTTTCCATCAGCATAGATAAAACCAATCTGTGGAATATCGAATAACGTAACACGATTTCTACTATTCTTTTTACATAAAATGTTATGTATTGTTAATTAGCATCATTCATACGTTCAGACTTTGCCTTAGGCTGTGATGAGCTCTCTAGAATGTTCTTTTACTGTATGTGCAGAAAAAAACAGCCTTGCAACAAGTGTCCTGCTGACTGCTCAGATACGTTTAGTATATTCCCCGTCTGCCTGCAGCTTTCGGTAGGGAGAGGAGCAAAGAACTGACAATAATATACAGTACAGCAGACAAACAGTACACTACAGTGCCTTTCCTGAAACTTCTCATGCAGGTACAATAATCAAACAGAGCCCATGAATCAGAAGCTATACTGTAGCAGTGGTTTGCATGTATACGTACATTTTTATATTATTCTATATGTGCAGATGTTATTATTCAGTATGAGCATAACATCGTGGGAAGCGGGCGAACACGCACGCACACACACACCTTCAAAACAAGGCAGGCAACAGGCAAATACTGTGCCAATAATGGCTAACAGGTCAAACACAGGTAACACTAGCTGGGTTTAAATGGACGCTTTTTTGTCTTTTCGAATGGAATCCTTTTGAATACACTTTTTGAGTTAGCTGTTTACATTGGATGTAATAAAATCGGGTCTGGTGTTTACGTGCGCTGTCGCAATGAATCGGAATAGATGTTTAACATGCACGCATACTGTCGTTTTCCTACTACTGGCTCGGTAATGTAACGTGTCCTGCTAGCAAAATGGCTAAAACCGGCTAGCCTCCAGTTGCATGGATGTCAGGAAGAGTGAGGCTACTTGTGTGACTGGTGGAGAGATTTACAGGTCCAGATGAAGTCACCGCACTAACTTATTTGCACGTGCCGCAATTGTAATGTCCAGAATTTGTACAGTAGCTGTGCAGAATAGCCTACTGCCTTGTCTACAATTAATTCGGCATCACAGAAAACAACAATAGCCTTAGCTTGCACAGGAGAACTCATCCAGGATCGGGTTTAACCATTCACACCAGGGCTATTCAACTCCGGTCCTGGAGGGCCGCACCCTGCATGTTTTAGATCTCTCCCTGCTCCAACACATCTGATTCAAATGAACGTGTCATTATCAGGCTTCTATCAACCTTGAATAGGGCAGGTTGGAGCAGGGAGAGATCTAAAACATGCAGGGTGCGGCCCTCCAGGACCGGAGTTGAATAGCCCTGGTCTACAGCTATACTGTTATGCATTTTGCTTATCAGGAGTGCACTTCATAGCTGCCAGTTCTATAAAAATGGCTATTTATCAAGTAATGATGATCGCAGATTTTTGTTATTGCTCTTAATACAGATTACCCAGATCTGTTATATGCATATGGATATGCATAAGTTATGGCCTAGTACTTCTTCACAGCAGACATGTATTTGCAAGCACAACATAAGACTGTGGACAGACCAAGGCTCCTCTGTCTGTGTGCCCATGAAGGAGGCGTTACTGAGTATAAGACTAGGAACGAGTGCAAAATGAAGTGGGAACTGTACAGCAGCACAGTGCTTAAACGTTGACTGAATGGCTCCACTAATACCTGTAGAGAACCAGATTCACCAGTTTGAGTTTCCTGTAGCTTTAAGACACACTGACGAATATACCCCCCTCCCCCTCATTCCCTATTCTTCCCTATGATTCTTCCACCAACAGAAAGTTCCAGGAGACGGAGCTCCCACCCCTCCCAGCCAATCACACAGGGAAAAAGAAGAGTGGAGGCTGCCCCTGCACTCTTCTCTAACGTCATTGTTACCGTGGTGACCAAAGCCCCGCCCGCTCAGTGTTGTGACTGGTGGCAAGACAGAGTGCAGATGTAGAGTGTGTGTGTGCACGTATGTGTGTGTCTACATGAAAGGGTGAGCAAATAAGCACAACAGTCACACTTTTTAGCCGAATGCATCCTTTGAATTCATTTATTTTTATTTTGAGGGTCTGTCGATTCTATTATGAAACATCTTGTCAGATGTTCTGAAATCAAAGAAGTGAGTCAGCAAAATAACATAAATTGTGTTTTTAAATCCATGTATTTTATATAGACAAGCGTTACTGGACAAAAGAGGTCTTCCAGGTGCTATAATTCAACAGCCTTTCAGACCATGTTTTCATACCAATTGATGGTAAGGGCGGTAGAGGCAATGGTAGATAGCCAGGAGCTTATGCTCCTGTTAAATTGCCTAAATTCCCCATCGGTGTCGCAGTGGATTATCCTGGCAGGCCACAGCAAGCAGCAGCCAATTCAAAACATTACAAATTGCTATAAATTGAAAGAACTGTTGTTTTTTTTGTATGACTGAATGGTAGGGGACTGGCGGGTGTGCTAAACACTGGTACTTTTATTAAGCAGTGCAGTATTCATGAACATACTCCTACACTTTTGCACAATTTTGAAATGTGGATTGCTGGGCAACAGTAGAATAACACTAAATAGGCTTTTGTATGACTTGCGTTGTTCGGTTTCATGGTGGTGGGTCGGCCAAGCTCTGTCCTGTTAAGGTAGAGGACTGCTTTGTTTAATGAAGTTCTGTTCTATTGTAATGTTGCAAATATAATTCTAGGTACACATTGCTACCTGTCATGGCACCAATCAGATTGTATTTTTTTTTTGTATTATGACTGTGCAGATAACAGCCTGTGTGTATAGGAAGTAGCAGACATAGGCACTGCCTGCTACTTCACAATTTGTGTCAAGAATTACCCTTGTGTTTGAAACCAGCAATGATGTGACAAAAATGTTTTGAAATTCAAAAAACACATGCACTCACCCCGCTACAGAGTTCATAGGTTGCTCCCACTAGATATGCTCTTTGTGTTGAATCCAAATTGAGTGCACATTTTAAAGCAGAATTAAACTTGTAAAACCTTCAAATCATTGGCTTCCTTATCTCAGTATTAAACCTGCATGCTGACATTGTCATGCATAAACCCCCCTCATTCGTCATGAATGCTGACCAGCAACTGTGTTGCAGATGCTGTTCCAACTTTGTATTATTGGAAGTCTATGGCAGATGAAAATACCATTCCTGTTATGGTACACAAATGGACTATTTCATGCTTCATGTCAGCCTGAATACATAACTTGGAGGTAATGAAGCTACAGTAGGGTTAACAATGGTCCAGTTCCGCTTTTAAGGATTCTGTATACAAAATGTATTGTAAACAAACAATTTTTTCAAAGAGCACTGTAGCTCGTTAGCAAATCAAAATGTAGCACAGGTCTTAATCATTATGTTAATACTAGTTCTGTTCCATTTATAGATTCCTGTCAAATGTATAATCATGCAGTACTGTAATTTATGCTGACAGTCTCAGTGTGCATAAGACAGCCTCTTGCTGTGGTGTGTGTTAAGTCAACTTGTTTTGGGACAGCTCTCCAATTACTAATTTTTATTAGATTAAATGTATACAAATGTAAATCTATGTGTTTTATATGTGACATGTCTATTTAGAAAACATTGTCCCATAGTTATTTGGTACAGTTCTATAAACTGTAGTATTTCCACCAGAATTGATTACGTATTTTAATGTTTTGAGCAGTCCTGTGTCCAGTGAATTTCAATGTTGTATTGAAATAAAACGCCAAACAACTTTTGTACACAATTAAAATATTTGCTTTAACTCAATGTTTTTGTGTGATAACTATATGTGGAAAAACATTACGTAACTTATGTACGGCCAAATGATACGTGTCACAGTTTATAGACACTGGTTATCGACCCACAAATGTTTACCACAAACTGAGCTGGATGGCACTGTTAAATGGTCAACGCTTCTCCTCGTGTCTTCCTCCCTCGCTCGCTCACTCCCCTTGCACGGTTTGCTAGTCAGCCAGGTATGTTGTCTAACAGGAACTAGTGAGTGACGTTTCAGCAGGTAGAGTGGGAAGGTAAGTGAATAATATGTAGGCCTCCGATTCAACTAAAAGATCAACCGAAAAGTAATTTACAACGGAACTGTTGTGGAAGGATTGCACTGAAAAGTGGACTGCGTCGCTGGAGTGCGTTTGGAAGCGACGGGATTTCAGAATTACACGATTAAGTTTTTATTTTCTTTAAGTTTAATTCTTTGTCGGCTGAGCGTAAATCTAGACAGGTAGGTAGTACGTATTACACACGTTATGATTAGCGTACAATTAATAATTCCTAATCATACACCACGTGCCAGTTAATTAACTGAGGCTTGACATCTGAAAGATGAAGCATAGACTTATATTGTTAGACCTCAAATTCAGAATATTGTTACTGTCACCACTGGGTGGCGACTATAAACATCGATAGTCTAATATTCAAAGCGTGTGGTCTATTTGTTTTTTGTTTTAGAAATGCCAAACTGGGCAGATATATGTTTTGCCACGGTATCACTGATCCACATGACTTGTGCCAGAGGATTGTACAATCACAACCAAGGTAATAACACTAGCCTGTGTGTGTGTGTACTGTGGATGTTAGATTCTATTTTCTCTCTCTCTGCAAGAGCAACTCTGTATTGTTTCTGATAATTATAATCCTGGTTATAAATTATTCTATATAGGCTATGTAATAGTAAAAGTAAAACAACAAATAGTTAAATACATTATATCTAATATATAAATTACTTATCTGCTGGTGAAGAATTAAAATAACTTGTATAGAAAGAATAAATAACTCACAACTGAACTAACCTGTGCGTGTTGGGGCTCTCCAGTGTTCCTGTCTGAAAAGTCGGCAGTATCGTTCCTGTCTCGCTCTCTGCTCTACAACAAATGGGACTTTGAGCTGGTGACACCAGGGAACCTGGAGAGCGAATGTTTGGAGGAGATCTGCAGCTATGAGGAGGCGCGGGAGGTGTTTGAGGATGACCAAAAAACGGTATTGTTTCCTCCTGTTACATAATCACTCATCGTTGCTGAATGATTGACCCCACCTTTTCAACACCATTCCAAATGTTTGTCCATATTTTGCAATACAGTGTATGTATGTATGTACAGTATGTATGGAAAATGTGTATCTTGAAAGCCAGACTACCATTTACACTACATAAACCTTTCACCTTGACTATACTGTTCTCTCCAATTGAAGCCAGATGTGATTTATTTTTTATTTTTACAAAGGACATACATTCTTTTGAGTGTGAGGGTGTGCGTTGGAAGTTGAATAGAGTTCATATGCAATTAGTAATTTAATTTAAACAAAGCTAGTTCATTAACTATTTTGTTTCTTTCTGCTTCTATCCCTTCAGCAAGCATTCTGGAAGACATATGTCAACAGTCACAGTAAGGATGTTGTAGAATATTGGATAGAGGATATTGTTGAAATTTCTGTAAATAATAACTTTGAACCAGAGCAACCAGTACATGTATTAAAGTCAGGGTTGGGAAGTAACTGATTGCATGTAATCAGTTACTTGTAATCTGATTACAAACAGTAACTGTAATCCATTACAATTACCAGATAAAATAATGGAATCAGATTACAGGTTTTTTTTTTTTTAATTAGATAATTACTTTAGGAATACTTTCAAGCATAAAAGGGAAGTTTGCAGAAGATAAATGCATAAAACAATTGAATCTACTCATTTTAACCTTTCATTAACGTTTATCAATAATTGAAATAAAGTCCTACTTTAATATGATCCCCTGCGCAACATATACTGTCACAAAAATAGAAAGATTTGGCGCGCCAATGGAGTAAATTGCTTTGGATGGCATTTCAAAGAACAGTGTTTACGTGTAAAGTAATCTAAAAGTAATGGAAAGTAATCAGATTATGTTACTAAATTTAGGTAATCCGAAAGGTACGTTACTGACTATAATTGTAATCTGGTAACTAGTAACTGTAACGGATTACATTTAAAAAGTAACCTACCCAACCTGATTAAAGTGTAACTGCACCCAAGCTCTGAGCCTGACTCCACCCACTACACAACTCTTAAAAATGTGTCAAGGAGCTGAGTGAGGGGAGGGGCTGAGAGGGGGACCCCCGATAACATGTCAATATTAACACCAGCATTGACGTGTCTCATCACAGATCAATTCTATTACTTAGTTTACAGCAACAAAAAACACATTTTAAAGTGCAGTTACACTGCGTTTAAGGCTTGCTCAAGGATGCTAGGCCAGGCATGTCAAGGATCAAACCAAGAACCTTTCAGCTGGGAGACAACCACAATAGGAAATATAAAATTACATTTACTTAACTTCTCTTTAATTAACTGTTCATTAGTAAGAAGTCCATATACTTACTTATCTTATCTTGTAAACATAACCTATAAATTATGGAAGAATACTTTGACTTTACATATAATTTCTACATAGTTGCTATGTCTTTGGCAAGTGATTGGTCATGACAACCAAAATGTTGAATTAATGAAATTCTTTTTTCTTCTAGGTCAGGTAGCCAGAGTGGACGTGTCAGGTCTGGTGGCAGGGATACTGGCTGCTGTAGTCATTGTTGTTATTGCCATTGTGCTGGGAATCTACTGTTACAAAGCCAAGCATAAGAGTGGAAGGTAGGGGTACGGCTTGGTGTCAATATTAGAAAATATTGTCACATAGAACATATCTATTTTGAGAACCTGGCATTGTGTTTGAATATTGTCAGTTATATTCAAAATGAAATCCAGTGCATGCCCCAAGTATTTGTGTGGCAATAGGAACCCGTTTAGCTTATTTCTGCCCCACACGGCCTTACAGTAAAATACACACTACCCTATATCTATAGGCTACTGCATCCATCCGTATTTCAGTGTGGTTGCTTGTATCAGTTATTTGTGATTTAAACTCTTGTATACTGCCGAATCCAATTAACCAAATATCTACTCATGGTCCGCTAGGCTATCTGCCTGTTCTGTGTGCACACAAAAGTGATGCAGACCGCATTGCAGAACCCAATCTCAGCCTTGGTAATGCATGCCCAATGTGGAGGACAGAGCTTCTGAGGGAGCACCCTATAGCTTTGAAGGAAGAGGTGTTTTTGTTTTGATCGAGTTCAAATTGTAAAACAAAACAAGCTATGTCCGAGTTGACTCTTATGCCTTTCCCGAGTCTTTATTAAAAGTATATAATACTTACAACAAATATCAATATTATCTGGTTGTTTGCAATAAGATTCTCTCTCTCTCTCTCTCTCTCTCTCTCTCTCTCTCTCTCTCTCTCTCTCTCTCTCTCTCTCTCTAAAGTGCGCCAGTGAGGATGGCTGTCGATGGACAACCAGCCCCAGAGACAATACCCCTTTCTGGCGTAACAGCCCCAGGACTACCCAGCTACAATGAAGCTCTGAACTGCAGTGGGCAGCATGATGCCCCCCCACCTCCATACTCTGGGTATGCTACAGGACACAGTTCTGTTTGTTTTGGGAGGACCTCCTCAGAATTGTGTGCATTCATCACTAGAATTTCTCCTCTTCTCTCCACAGGAACGCGCCAACTGAGCCTCCTGATCCAGCTAACAATACATGAGATGAGATGCAGATTGTTTTAATTAGTTTGGTCATATTAGTACTTCCATTGAAGTATTAAATACCTAAGTTTACATGAATGTGTATTTCATTTTATTATGTTTATTTTTTAGTAGTATTTTTTAGATTTGAGATCTGACATTTTTGATGGTAAAACCCTTGCTATATATTATATTCAACAAAATATTAAATTAATGTTGGTTTTATAATTGTATATTGTAAATTGGATTGCATGTATGTACTGTATATGATTGAGGAATGTATAACGGCCCCTCCCTAAATAAGACAGATACATTAATCTTATATTAGTCTTCAACATGAATAGCCAACCCCAAACACCCCAAGCCCTATTTGTGATTAGTATGTTTGGATGGGAGAACTAAAAGACATGCAAATCCAACATTCATTCAGACAGGTTCATGGTTGGCTGTCTGATTTATGTGCATTTTACACAGATGGAATGGTGTTTACCCAGTTCTTGAAATAAATGTTTAGTTGTATTAGCTGAAATCTCACTGTGTTCCAGTCCTTTAATTTTATTATAATACCTAAACCAGAAACGCCAGATATGCACTTCTGAGAGAGAGAGAGAGAGAGAGAGAGAGAGAGAGAGAATGGGCGAGGGTGGGAGTGTTTCAGAGAGCCACAGCCAGCATAGTCATTCGCTCTTAAAAATGGCGTCTTGTGAACAAAATGATCGAAATTCTCTCTACTAGAGTAATCCTATCTGTAAATATGCGGTATACGCCAGCACAGTAAAACACCGACAAACATCCTCGCTGATATTGGTAATTTAGGGGATTTTCCCGAATATGAGACAGTGGGATAAACTATCGATCTTTAAAACGTGTCGTTAAACATAGAAGAAAATAACTATGTAATAGGTCACTACATGTTCTCTCTTCTAAAACGGTCAGATTGCTGAAAACTATTGCGTTGCAGCCCTTCAGTGGAATGTGTGAGCAGCTAACACGTTATCCTGCAGACGGCTTGCTTTGCCTGCCATCGGCTGAACCAGCGGCTCTGCCGAGGAAGACAATAGACACTGAAATATATAGGGGGCGAGTGGAGGGAGGGGAGGAAGAAACCGGATTTTTGTGGTGGTGGTGGTGGTTGGTGTGATCCCCCCTCCCCCGTATACACCCCCTCTCTGTATCCCTCCATCTCCTCCCCTCCATTCCTCTCCCCCTCCGCGTTGGTCCCAGTCTGGAGGACTTGCTCGTGAAACGGCAGAAATAAACAGAAACCAAGCAGAGAAAAGGACAGAGGGAGTGATAGCGTGCAAGAATCAGAGAGACGATCCTCCCTCCCCTTCCCCCTCACTATCTATACATCTCCATCCCCAGTCTTCTCTTTAATGGATAGAAATTATCCTGGTACAGGATTCGGTGATTTGGGCGCTGGTACGGGATGGAGTTACGAGAGGTCGGCGAAAGCAAGGTAAGCGTATATGTCCGTGCGAAAGCACCCATGAACTAGGCTACACGCTAGATGCATAAATATGCTTGGCTTGCCCTAACAATACCCATACCGATAGAGGCAATGCAATCGTGATCCTTCTGCATTCGCCCGCTGCACATAGACAGCGTTACATTGTTGCAAGGCGCAGGTAGGCTATAGTCCGTATTGTCATTAGCAGGAGAAAGGGGGGTGTCTCGAATGGAATGCGATTGAGGGTTAAAGCGTGATACGGAAGGTACAACGAGACACTGAAGGAGAAGCAAAGGGGGGGATGGGTTGTGGATAGGCTATCGGTCGCGAGGGTATTGTAGAAAAATTAAAGAAAATAATAAGCCTTTTATAAATATGTTGTATCCTATATCGGAACGAAGTGGGTTCCATCACGATCCGCCCAGCATTGCCTCGTTATGGACTGTTATACTTAGGTTAAAGCATGACACGCATGCTTGCAGAACAAGGTTGATTGGCTTATTAATTAGCTGTACAAATCAAATACATTTGGCAATGCGGAGCTACTGCACTTTCGGTAGCTGGCTTCTAATGTAACTAGCTCACGGTCTAGCAATGCACACTGGATCTGCGTGGAAAACATGGCCATGTCGAGGTATTTATTTTGCTGCATTGAATCCCGTTTTCCCCCAAAACATAAACACTGACATACATACAATCACGAATATAGCACAACCCCACTGCAAATATATGCGTAATATATTGTATTGCCATTTTACTAACAAATCAACTGCGTTTCGCAAAACAATAAACCTGTCTTTAAACGTAGGTTAGTCTAATCATTCTCACATTCAATGCTATAATCCTTCATAATATAATATGGCATTACACAGCATAACAGCAATGACACGTGTGACTAACTATCCTTATGTTAATGTGTTGTGTACTTTCGTTGCAGTGTGCACATTAGTGTGACACATTTCACAAAAGGCTATATATTTTAGTATGTAGTTGTCTAATTAATGTTTGCATGTAATTAGTCATTTGAGCAACTGTTGGCAACTACATTTCACTTTATCGTCAGCTAATGCTGGCTAACACATTTTGCAGATTGATTTACTGTACGGTACCGTAGGCTACCGTACAGTAAAATTATTCTGCATATTTGCAATACAATGCAGCTAGCTCTGCAGTACAGATGCACTAACGGTCAGTCAAGTTTAAACGAACATTAGCGCTCTCTTATTTTGAAGCTGTTTTCTCATTAGCACAGGGCTAATTAGAGACGGACTAACCATAGAGACGAGTCTAACGCCAGCTAGCAAACGTTAGCTTGACCGCTAGCAACCTTACTTATAGTGCCTTCATACAGTACGGTACACCGTTAACGACATCTTAGCTTCGTTAAACGATAACAAACGTATGCGGGTTGTCGCGTCATTTCGCCTTCTGTTGCTTTATCGTGATAATACAAATCACTCTATTATTCTAAACGTGCTTATATGTATAATGACGCGCGGCCTAACCTGGCTAGGTCGTTATAGCTTCACTTCAAAGGCGACACGGCTACACATTACCAGTCGCCTTGACAACCAAATCAATCTCACTCATAGATCTCACTACAGTCTTGAACCTGGCTACAGCCCGTAGCTATAGATACTGGAACGCAGTTCTGCTCGTGTACGTTTATTTCTATAATACTAGAATATAATAACATATGGCACTTTAATAGTATAGCTACCATTTACATGTTGACTAATATTGTGTTACTCATTTAATCTGTATACTGTTTATTAAAATGTGTCCTAATCTCAGAGACCCTTTTAGTTCCCCTTTCCCCCCACCCCTTTTGTCAGTTTGTTGGACAAAGAATATTCATATTTTCAAGTAAATCCAGAGATATGTTCAGTAAAGCAGTGAAGAGGACTATTTCATGCAAAATACCATGAAGTCAAAATGGTTAATTGCATAATTTTATGTATGTTTTTGTATGCATGTATTTAGAGTTGTTTGCAGGTGTGTGTGTGTGTGTGTGTGTGTGTGTGTGTGTGTGTGTTTGTGTGTGAAAGAGAGAGAGAGAGAGAGAGAGAGAGAGAGAGAGAGAGAGAGAGAGAGAGAGAGAGAGAGAGAGAGAGAGAGAGATATTTTCTCTGGCATACCCTTGGACAGGACATTCAGTAAACAATTACAATATTATAGCAACAAACTATGAACATTATTCTGGTCAATGTAAGCAGAAGTGATTCATGATAATGCATGAAGAGGTATAATATAATTGATTTTGTGTTAAGTCAAATCCCTCAGAGCCCCACTTATTTTGCTCAGAAGTGTATGATCCCTTGCAGGGGTTTGCAGCCACCATTAATACATGAGATACAAGCAATCTCAGATTAGTACTCAAATATGTGCTAACACCAGCCTGGTTGGAAATTCAAAGAGAGTCTAAAAGGAGACAGCTGTGCTGTCTATCTTTTTACCATAAAGATAAAGTGACATCAGGTGATCTGGAGCTTACCTGTAATCAACAATTAGAGTTGAGACATTGTTCAGTTTTGATGGGTTTGTTCATTTCAAACATTTGTGACGGGTACGCAGAGACTGTTAGGACCATTAGATGTGTTTAGACGAACAGTGACGGAATACATCCTGTTAATCAGAGACATATTCAGAATAGAATATTAGGATAGAATACACAGTTGAAATTTATTATTTGCTCAAATATAATGCTACAATTTGACACATTTCTTGCAGAGATACAAAGAGGCTTTCATTTACACAACTGTGTTGTGTGACTTGTGTCTGAATTAATCTACATCCTCACAGCCTTACCAAAAATCTCCCATCATTAGGTCTTTTGACAATTAGACTATATCTTATACGTTTTCCTAAAATAAAAAGCAAACTATAACAGCCTGTCAGTCACTGTTATTATACAGATCTGAAGTTTGCTAGCACTGTGTGTTTACACTTTAAGGCTTTATATACTAATTGTTGCAGTGAGATTTCATGCCTATGAGATACAAGGCAAAAAAATGCACACAAGGTGCCAGAAATGTATAGATAAGCTAGTGTTATAATGTGGTGGTTTTCAACAGTTTTTTTCATCCTGAAATTAGATTAATTGAACAATTTCTTATTTGAACAATGTAAATATAAATAAAACCTTTTGCAAAAGATTTTCCGACCTGCCAAGAACATAACGGGAACCAACAGAAGGTCCTAACCCACACTTGAAAACCAATGCTATAATTAACTATTACTTAAGCGAAAGAGTCAGGAAGCGACTCAGTAAGATTAATCCCTTCAGTCAGTGACAGGGGATGCAGTCTCATTCATTCACACATGCACGCACACGCACACATACACACACACATCTGAGACTGGCACACCAGAGTGTGGCTGTGATTACAGCCTGGGTACTCTCAGCCTCTTTTGTTCATTAGCACTACTTCACATAAGAAACTCTGTGATGAACGTCTGATACTACCCTTGTAAGCTAAACACATTTTCAGGAAGTGGTACTGTTGATTTTCATTGGCTGTTGGTATTGTCACTCAGAAGTCAGTATGTGTAATTCCAGTGTGTTGCTAGTGCAGTGCTATATTGCCTAATTTCATTTATTTTAAGCAGTAACCTTAGCCTACTTACCGTATCTAACAGATATACAAGACCTACAAACAGCCAGAGTCGTGTCCCAAGTTTTCCAACGAAACGTCCAACTTGCTCATTGAGTTATGTAGTTGGTCGTTGTGCATGTCAATCAAAATACCTCTCCTGTCAAGTAGGCGGGTACTGATGTGGTTAGCCAGCGCTGTGTCCCAGACTTTACACAATTAAAGAAAGGCTCTGCGAGACTACTGTCTGTGTGACATGGAGTTGCCAGGGACATCCTTTATAAATGACCATGCCTTTGTTAACAGCTTTCTAACTACAGTCAAACCGCAATGCTTGTGGAGATGTGTATACATTGAACAAGATACATCTAAACTTGTAATGAATACGTTACAAATAAAATTATCCTTTAGGTGGATTTATTTTATGAATTTTCAGTTACTTTGGGGAGAAAACAATAAATTGTATCATATTTAGTTAATTGTGTGTGTTAATTGTTAGGCTATATAAAAAAGATGTAGTGATAATTTTATAATGTATTTATTGAATTACTATTATATTCAGCTGCAAGCAATAGGGTTCTGTTTTCTGAGTCACTCTGGAGCTGTTTACACGAACAGCTTTGTTTTATAGGTTTCATTCTTTTGTTTATCAGAATAATTGTGTATGGAATATAATTTACATCCATCCATCCATCCATCTTCATCCGCTTATATAATTTACAGTAACTGACAAATTATGACATTGTAGGAAATGGTCATTAAATGTATAGTAAGCTTTATAAGCTATTACACTCTTTCTCAGATTCACAAATAATATCCTTGTGGTCTGCTAGTTGCCCATTCTCTGCATACTGACAACATAATCTGGTGTTTCTACACAGCAATGTGTAGAAACACTTTGTTTGTGTTACTATGTACATAGTAACACAAACAAAGTGGTGCAGCCCGCGCCACAAAACAATGCCCTAGCCCTGGTAACGTGTTTCCTATGTGTGGGGTGGAGCCTCTGAGGGAGAACCCTATGGTGTTGAAGAGAGAGAGTTTTTGTTTGATCGAGTTCAAAATCAACAAGCTTACTCTAGAATGACCTGTACTGCTCAGTTTGTATCTGATTGTGTCATCCTTATGTGGCTGAAACCAGTTAGAAAAAGATTTTCAGTTGGACACGGAGGTGGGGTAGTAAGATAACCTGACATGCCAGAGGAATTGTCACAAGTCCACCTGTACATTGAAACTGTTTGTGAATGGCTGTACTTTCAAAAAAATACTTGTTGATACAAGTATTGATACAGTTAATTGGATGAACCATCTGGTCGTTTCGCTGTCAACACACCTACACCACACCAGTATAGCTATAAAAACGACTGATTGGAAAAGCATGCCCGTATAGCTATAAACACGACACTGATTGGAAAGTTCAGTTGCTACTCGGACACATTCAAAATGATTCAGGGGCTTTCCAGACTGATTCGCACGGCGAAATTAAACTGAAGCTCGCAAGATCAGGATGGTCTTGTAATGCTAGTAGTGAGATGATATTGAAGTCAAGCGTGTTTCTAAATGGTGGTAGAACTAGATGAGGCGATCAAAACAGTTGTAGCAACGCCGATTGGTTAAATGCTGTCCAGCAGTTAAAAAATTAACCAGAGGTCTACATTTGGATGAAACAACTGTTAACACTTCCCAATAGAGCGTTGTCGACCTTATTCACACAGTGAATTTTAGATCTGGTGACACCTGGCTATAGTTGGAAAACAGGTCTATTTTAAAATTACATCGTGTGTGTGTTCTTCTATAGTACATAGGCATTCATATGCTTGACTGACTGTAATTTTTGAGTGAATTGTATCATCTAATGCAAGATACTTTGTTAAATTAATAAACAGATAAAATATAAATTATAATCTGCAAAATAGTTTTTGTCTGGCCTCAAACAATAACTTAATATCATGTAATTTGTTAAAGGACCTATGCTGATAGCATTGCCCATAACATAATGCTGATAACATTGCCCATCTTTATACATTTATTTATATTTTAAGAGTTTGTTGTATATTAGTAAAGTAAATTAGTACCTAGTATTACAGTGTACATGCGGCTTAGACATGTATAATATTACATATATTTATTTTTATTTTTTATTGTAGAGTAAACGTTTAGTTGGAATAAGCAGAGAGCTATTGTGTGGGTTTGATTCACATGAACAGACATTTGGCGTCTAAAACTCCTGTCTGATGCAGGTTTAGTAAAAATGTCTCTGTGTTTTGCTTTAAGGAAAACAGCTTTGATGTATACCTAACCAAATATCTGTCCTCACAATGTGATCCTGCATTATTCCTCTAGATTAGGTCTCTTGAACCGTCTATCAGTTTTCCATCCTATTGCCATAAAATAATTTATTAATGCTTTTAAGGCTTATTAAGGCTTTTAAGGCTTATTAAGGCTATGAAACCTATTTGGAACACGACTGTGAAACCATGCTCAGTTTAAGAACTTTCTCTCTACAGGTAATAGGCTCAATTAGCCTATTACCTATTAGCCAGATCCAAAACGTTTTGAGTTAGCATGCAGATGCATACACAGACAGTCTGGGCAAATGCATTACCATAAATCCCGAATTATTCATAAAATGAACTGTGGAGTGCAGTGGAAAAGAAGAAGTACATAAATGTGGGTATTCAAATTCTCTCTCTCTCTCTCTCTCTCTCTCTCTCTCTCTCTCTCTCTCTCTCTCTCTCTCTCTTTCTCTCAGCCTGGTGTATGGCAGCTCCAGGTCTTCCCACCCAGACTCAGAGCTGCTCCATCGCCAAGCGTATGGTACACCCCACCCGCTGCAGGGCTATGCAACCAATCACCACCCGGGAAGCTCTGGACAAGGCGGGGCATGGGGGGCAGCTGGGCGGAGTCTAGGTAAAGATTCATGAAAAGTGTGTCTTATCACTTGAAATATCACTTTCTATTCTGGAAGATGTTGCTTGGTAACAGTAGTTATCAGTAGTAAAAAAAAAAAAAAAAAAATGGAGTCATTATATATTTTTAACACAATGAAAGAAATAACGGAATAAAGAGAAATACACAGTCACTATATCCCATGCATAAAGATAGAATAGTAAATGTTTTTATTACAGATTTTATTACAAAACAGCAGATTTTTCATGATGAATGCATTAAATAAATATCTAAATGAACACTTGGTTTAAAATATAATAGTTTAAAGCTATACAGTATATAAAATATATATTGAAACATATTGTACGTCTACTGTATATGGAGACATGGTTAAAACTATTTAAATTCTAGTGTAAGCATGTCTAATTAATAAATGAACACACATAGTTTTAACAAAATAAACTACAAATACACTTCCTATTTCATATTACATCTGTATTATATTTAATGTATTTTAATTCTCCCAGCAAATGACAACAAATTAATTGAATGATTAACAAAATAATTACTTTAAAACATATAACCACTACAATATAAAATAGTTTTCTTTGTGGACTGTCTTGATGTTGAGTAAAGGCTATTTATTTTCTTCCAGGGCTGTCAGGGCTGTTTGATGCTGGTCTGCACCACGCCAGTCCTTCAGGACCCGACCCATCCGTCCTGAATCTGATCTCAGCACTTGAGTCCCGTGGTCCGCAGCCTTCCCCCTCAGCTTCATCCCTCCTCTCACAATTTCGCACACCTTCCTGGCAGACGGGTGAGTGTGCCGGCGTCTCAAATAGGAGTGCAGTAATGTGTTTTAGTTGAAATGTTGTTATTGCTGAATTATTTTCGGTCAAGTCAATTAGCAACAGGGCACACGGTTCTTATTTCCATGTACACTGTTGTTTGAGCTGTAATGTCCCCAGAAGTCTAAAACACTATCCATGTGCACAGAGGTGCGGTGGCTTGTAGTGGATGGGGTAGAGAATGGGTTGGGCTGTGTGGAAATCCATGTGATTGTATAATGTGATGTCCATGTCAACATGTAATAACAACATTTACTAACTGCTCTGCGTGTGCTGCAGCCATGCACACACCTGCCCCCCCAGAGCTCTTCATCTCTGGGGCTCTGCCAGGCTCCAGTTCCTTCCCCTCGTCTTCAGCCCTATCTGCGTACCAGCATCCCGCTTCATTCTCCAGCCGCTCCTTCACGCCCTCCCTGTCCCTGCAGGACACGCCCACCTTCAGCCCCACGTCCAATGGGCTGCTGTCCCCCCACGACCCCCTGCTGCACATTAAGTCAGGCTCCCAGTCCAGCCTGGGCTTCGACCGGCTGCTGTCGTCGCAGAGCGCAGCCTACCGAGGAGCCCCGGAGCCCCCAGGCGGCCCCCCGCCGCAGGGCCCCAACAGGCCCCCTCCCCAGTTCAACCTGCTGCAGGACCAGTCCACCCAGTTGTACAATGCCTCCATGTTCTCGCCCACGCCCCAGCCCCCCACACCGCCCCAGCCCCCCCAGGAGAGGGCCATCCCCAGGCAGGACAGCGTGATCAAGCACTACCAGCGCTCGTCGCCAGCCCAGTCCCAAATCTCCTCGGCCCCCCACCCCCTCCAGCACTACCTAAGTTGTGGGGGGGCGTCGGGCTACCAGCAGGTCTCCTCCTCCCACCACAGGCATGCAGGGGTGTCCTGCAGCCCCCTCGGGGAGCAGAGCCCCTCCTCGGACCCCAAGCCCCTGCCCAGGACGGAGCCCTACCGGCCCATCATCCAGACTCCCTACACATCCTCCTCCACCTCAGGGGGCTCCAAGGGAGCAAAGAGCTCCAGCTCCAGCAGCGGCTACTCCTCCTCGGGCTCGGCGTCCTCCTCGTCTCGCACCCCCCACACCCCCCACACCCCCCACACCCCGCCCTCCGCCTCCTCCTCCTCTTCCTCCACCTCTTCCTCCAGCGCCAACACTGGCTCGTCCTCCGCTCCGTCGCGACAGCAGCCCCCGCCCCCCCTGGCCCCGCCCCCCCTGGCCCCACCCCCTCCGGTGGCTTCGTCCTCCACCCCGGTCCAGCAGGCCACGCCCAAGCCATGCCTCTCCGCCTATGGCTCTCCGGCAGCGGGTCTCCCCCCCGGCCAAACCCCCCCCCAACAGCAGCAGTCCTACTCCCCCAACCAGCCCCCGCCCCCACACATGTCCCAGCCGTACGGGGGCTTCAGCTCGCCCCAGGCCCAGGACCTGAGCTCCGGGGGCCAAGGGGGGAAAGGCTACGGCAGCTTGGCGGCGGGGGGGCGCTCCTTCGCTGCGGAGGTGGTCTACGGCGCCGAGTCCACCTTCAGCTCCCTGGGGGGGACGGGCAGTCCCGGGATGGGCTACGGGGGGGCAGGGGGCCCGGGGCAAAGCGGGCCGGGGTCCGGCGCCACCAGTGCTGGGGGCAGCTCGTACCACCTGCCCGCTTCCAGCCCTTCGCCCTCCGGCAGCGGCACCCTCCACCCTGGGCTGCACTCCCCAGCCCCCACCCGCCCCGCCCAGTCGCCCGGGGGCGCGGGGGGCAACAAGTACCTGTCCTCCGTACTGTCCCCGGCATTCATGGCCTCTCCCCAGGGCTACGACAGCCGGGCGGCGCAGAGCCAGGCCTACCAGGCCCCGCCCAAGCCCAAGGCAGACAAGGACATGCTGGCGGCGGAGCGCCCCCCGGAGGAGGACGAGGACGAGGACGAGGACGACTTCCTGATCCAGCACTTACTGCACGCCCAGAGCCCCGGGCACCACGCCCCGCCCCCGCCCAGGGAGGGGGGGGGCAAGAGCCTGGCCTACGACATGAGCAAGGCCTCGGAGGAGCGCTACCACCTGCAGAGCGTCATTCGCACCAACAGCGCCCCCGGCAGCGTGGGGGCCACTACTGCAGCCATGGAGCTGAAGCAGCAGGCCAAGGCGGTCGGGGCTGGGGGGGTGCGAGGCACAGAGCCCCTCCCCCATCCGTCCTCCCACGTCCATACCAGCCACCCGCACGACGCCTCTGTGGTGCACTATGGGAGGGGGGACCCCTACGCTCAGCACCCACAGCACCCACACCACATGACCCAGCACGGCCACGCCCACATGGAGCTGAAGAAGCCGCCAGACAGGGCGGACATGCCCTACCTGCGGAAGACCCCCGAGATGCCCCAGGCCAGGCAGGCCCCCCTCTCCCTGATGGACTCCCCTCCCGACCAATCGCAGCAACCCCACATGCTGCAGTCCGTCCTGTCGCATACCACCCGGCCCAAGATGGAGTCCCAGCAGGCCCCGCCTCCGCAGCAGCCGCAGCACCCCATGAGCCAGCACGCTCTGATGGGCCCAGGGGGAGGGGCGGATCCCCAGAGCCAGTCCTCCCAGCTGCAGCTGCAGCTGCAATCCCGTGCCATGGAGGTGCACTACGGGGCCCGGGCCCAGGCCAGGGAGCAGGCCCAGGCCCAGGGCCGCCACAGCAGCGTGTCTCCCCTGGGCATGCTGGAGCGCTCCCTGGCTCGCACTGACAGCAGGGACGGAGGAGGAGGGGCTCCAGAGAGGAGCGGGGGCGTGGTGGGGGTGGGTGAGGGGAGCGGCAGTGAGCGGCACAGGCAGCCGCAGCACCGGCTCGCCCCACACCACCCCCCCCACCACCCCCCACAGACCTCCAGCCTCCACGACTTCCTGTCCGAGCCCGACATGGGCCTGTCTGCTCCCTCGCACCTGCACCACCTCAGCCAGCCTCAGGTGCATGCCCACCATGCCCACCACCAGGGGCACGCCCACCACCCTCTGACACACGCCCACATCGCTCACGCACTTCCCCACCAAATGGCTCCCGGCCTGGGAGTGCCCCAACAACAACAACAACAACAACAACAGCAACAACAGCAACAACAACAACAACAACAACAGCAGCAACAGCAACAACAACAACAACAACAACAACAGCAACAACAACAACAACAACAACAACAACAACAACAACAGCAACAGCAGAGTCAGCCCCGGGAGGCGGAGCTCTCACACGCTCAGCTAGAGCAGCTCAAGGAGCACCAGTTTGACAGTGTGAGCCCCGTGGGCAAGGCCGGACAGAACCAGAGCCAGAGCCAGAGGTTCGTCCCATTAACCTCCATCTGCTTCCCAGACTCTCTGTTGCCAGACGAAGACCGCTCCTTCTTCCCTGGCATGGAGGACATGTTTTGCTGTGCCGGGGACACGGACACGGGGCGGGGGCTCCAGGACGGCCGGGGGCAGGGGCAGGAGGGCATGGACGCGATGAAAGCCACAGGAGGGGGTGGTGGCTACGATATGATGGGTCACCATGGCGACCAAGGCTATGGACAGTACTGCCACAACCTTCCGGAAACAGGAAATGGCAACATGCACTTAGATCTTGACTCTTTGAAGAGCCACGAGCTGCCGTCCACCGTCAACACAGAGCAGCTCGGGCTGATCCAGTCCCAGACACCCGGGATGGGTATGAGCGGAGCGGGGGCGCCCGGGGATGCCTCGGTCGCCAAAATGATGGGGGGAGGTTCGGGCGCCAGTGGGCTAACCTCGCCCATCTTCTGCTCCTCTCGGCCCAAAAAGCTGCTGAAGACCAGCTCATTCCACCTGCTGAAGCAGCGGCGGGATCCGCAGGCCACGGCCAAGAAGAGCTATGCGCAGGAGTACGAGTTCGAAGACGACGAGGACAAAGCCGACGCGCCGGCCGACATCCGCCTCAACAGCCGCCGCCTGCCTGACCTCCTGCCCGACCTGGTGTCCAGCTGTCGGAAGGCGGGCTTCACTTCGGGGCCAAGCGGCCTCAGCCCCCTTATGGGGGACATGGACTTCTGCCACCCGCCGGGGTACCCGGCACTCGGACACCCCCCGCAGCTCCTCCCACATGACGGCCCCAAGAAGCGGGGCAGGAAGCCCACCAAGCCCAAGCGCGAGGGCCCCCCGCGCCCGCGAGGCCGCCCCCGCATACGGCCCCTGCCGGAGCCCCCCTACTGCAGGGGCTTGATGGGCTCGTTGGGCGGCGAGAGCCGGCGGGGCCGTGGGCGTGGGCGTGGGCGGGGCCGGAGGGAGGAGGGTATGGTGGACATGAGCACGGTGCAGGCCCCGCCCTATCATCAGCAGCCACCGTTTCACCACCAACAGCAGCAGCAGCCCCCGCACCACCACCTCCAGCTCCCGCCACCACAGCATCTCCCTCATCACCAGCACCGAGCACCACATGTCCCATACCAGCACCCTCAGCACCCTCAGCACCAGGGGGCTGTCAGCCCTGTCAAGGTAACCCAACACCAACCAGCCTTCTGCATTTGCACACACACACGTTGGCTGGCAGGGCCACTTCACTTCATTAGCTGCTTCAACGGTCCAGGTTCAAGGTGGACATTGGCCCACTTAGGTTTATTTGATAGCCTTTGATCACATCTGCAGTCTCCAGGGCTTCATGAGCCCATTTAACACCGTTGGCTGCAGCGCTGCAAGTCATTGTACTGTGATTCTACTGCTTCTCTCTCCCACCTACCCCTAGCAGGTGAAGCTGCCCATCTCCTCCATGCCATCGTCTGACTCCCTGCTGAGGACAGACTCCCTGTCTAGCACTGAGCAGGTTCTGTCGGATGGCTCAGTCGGGTCGGCACCGTCCCTGGGCCTGAGCCCCGGGCCAACAATGGACATGAACAGAAATGACCTGAACCAGACCCACGAGAAGATGATGAAAGAGCAGCAGAAAGCTGAGGAGGTGAGTGCCTTCTGTTCAAACATCCAAAACCAAAGGGAGCGAGACCCGTCATTAGCAACACCTCGTAATGCAAAGACAGTTTCCATTAATGCATTGACAGCAAGTGTTGTTAATGGTGTGCACTCTACAATATTGGATAGAAGAGAGAAAATCCCTCATTAGCAGAAGATACGCTGGCAGTGGAGTCCTTTTTCTCTTAAATAGTTGTCTTTGTTGTGAAATAACAAACATGCTTGAAGTGTAAATGTATTTGTCAGTCAGATGTTGGCAAATATTACCATTCCAAGTATTGCCGTTCCAACTCTTAAAGTGTTTCACATTAAACTGAAAATTTTACTATGCAAATTTCAACAGGCTGGCACCCATCAGCAAAGTGTGACCCAAGCCGTGATTTTTCTCTCTGCAAATTATATTCAACAGCTTGAGGGCTAGCACCATTTTTTTGGGTACAAACACAAACTGACAAACATCCTGTGAATACTTGCAAAGCTATAGATGGGAATACATAATTGAAAAATTATTACAGTAAATATCATTATTTAGGCTGCTATAAGCTATATACCATGGGAAATAATTTTCAATGTATACAGGTTGGCTTATGCACATACTGAATGTGAATTGTACACAGCTAGCTTTAATACTGATACCGTATTTTGTCAAGGTACACTCCTCCTGTGTGTATTACAGTATTACAAATACATGTTTGTCCTGCTTTGAAGCTTTCTCTATTTCTACCCCTTCATCTAAAGAGCTCCTCCTAGGTTCATCTTATTCCCTGGTCATAATCAGCTGGGGTGGACATCTACAGTGTAATGCCTCTTCTTTCTCAAATAAGAGGAAAGAGAAATATGACAACCAGACAGTCTGTGGTGCTTATTACACAACAATCTTGCTCTCTTTAGCCTCAGGACATGGTGCTATTTGAGCTGAGGAACCTCTTCAGAAATGTATTGTTTTGAAAGGTGCTCATTCTGTCACAGATGACGTGGGAGAGAGAAATTGATGACCAGCTCAATCCAGAAACGTGGGCCACCATGCAGAAACTGTCGAGTTCAGTAAGTTGGCTCACCATCCACAGAAGTGATCCTAAGCTTAGAGGATCATCTATTACTCACTACTCGTATATTCAGATCGGGGGGCCGAGGTCCCCTCGGTGGCAGGTTAGAATAGCATATGATGAGGTCTGTTCAACTCAGGTGGCTGTGAGCCCCTCAAGGGAATAGACAGAGCCAACATAAAAACACAATGTCGGTTTAATGGTGCCACCATTATGTAGGCATGTTGAAAAGAGGCAGGCAGTGTGTGCAATGCATGACTGCACTGGACATACGATTCATTATTGTATTTGCATCATTCTTACATGTATTTTATATTGCTTTGAATTGTGGTATGCTTCTCAGCGCGAGGGAGACTATAGTTTTGACTGACAGACAGATATTTCTGACTGACAAAAGAGAGAAAGGGAGAGAGAAGAGAGAAGGCTGTTGCTAGGGTAGTTGTTGCCATGGTTACTTGATTTCAATGAAGGACCCTTGGCTGCCCCCTGCTGGTTCACTAGGCTTACTACCTCTATTGTCCAGGGGTAGAACTGCCATTATCAGTGGCTACTGCCATCACATGACCATGTCAGGACAGAGCATGACAGGGTCATGTGATGCTGTTCTGCCCTGTGTTCCCCCCAGGCCGAGGACAAGACCCCCGAGCTCAAACCTGGCTTCATGGCGTCGTTCCTCGACTTCCTCAAGACGGGGAAGAAGCCACCAGGCATCGGGGCAGGGCCCGGCGGTGGAGATGAGGAGGACGATGGGGAGTCCTCCGACCCCTGCTCCTCTCTGAAGGGGGATATCAGGCCCCTGTCCCCACCCCCTCCTCCCCCACCTCCCCCCCAGGTGGGCGGGGCAGCAGGGTTTGGGTCCGAGGGCCTGGGGCTCAGCAGCTGCCCTAGCCCCGGCAAGCGCCTGGACGAGGAGCTGAAGAGGAATCTGGAGACGCTGCCTTCCTTCTCCTCGGACGAGGAGGACTCCGTCAGCAAGAACCAGGACCTGCAGAAGAGCATCTCCTCCGCCATCTCGGCCCTGTACGACACGCCCCACTCCCTTGCCGCCATGCAGGTCCCGCCCACGCCTCAGGCTCCGCCCCTCAGCCCATCCCTGCCTCCAACACCTCCCCCCCTGGTCCCCACGCATGCAGAGGAGGCGTACCCCTGTGGCTCCTCCCCTCCCCAGGAGCCAGAGGAGGTCACAGAGGGAGGGCCTCCCGAGGAGGAGGAGGAGGTGGAGGAGGAGGAGAGAGGTGAGCAGGCTGCTGGTGAGAAGGACAGGGTGAGCCAGCAAAGAGGCCTTGAGGAAGAATATGAGGAAGAGGAGAGAGAGATGTCTGAGTTTCACATGCTGGAGGTCCCAAAGGTTGAAGGTAAGAATATCTCCACATGTAGTGTTGTGTGTGGCAGCATATATATATATATATATATATATATATATCATTGCTGCCACACATATCTTGCATACTTTCCGCCCGTACTTCGTGCACGTTTCTGCAGCCCTTGTTATGTGTACGTATCCGTACGCATACACAAGGTGCAATACCAACAGAAATCGTGGGGCAGTGTATGGGTCCTCTGATGTTTTCTGAGACGGAAACAAATGGCAGTGTTTTTTGACTAGTGTTACTATGGCGACGTCCTTTCTGTTTATTATGGTTAATTGCAGGAGTTCGATGTATTACCCATTTGTTAGGATTATTAAATGCTGGTGGTTAAATGTAGGGGATATTTACCCTCAATGATCAGATGTTAAGTTGAGACGAGCTGGTTGTACAGACAATCTATTATTAATACTTTTTCAATCGCCATTTCTGTTTCATAAGCTTAAATTTTGTGTAATTTAAATATTTTGCTTGTATGCTTATGATGCTAGAAAAGTATTTTCAGTATTAGCAGGGCTAGCTAGCTGGCTGTTCTGGTTGTACTGAGGCAGTTAAGAGGCGCCGGACTGCCTCCTAGTGGACGGAGATTTTAAATATCTGTTTCTACATAAAATACGCAGTGGAGTAATGTTTGCAATGCTGCTAGCGTATGTTTCGCAAAACTGGAGTATAAATGGGCCTTAAGGGGAGGGCTGTCTTATCAGGGCTGTGGGGGGAGAGGAGCGCTGTGTGGGCCAGGTTTACATGAAAACAATGTTTTGCCCATTTCCTTTCCAAGGGCCATTTCCTTACACAAATTGAGGAGTGTCCCTTTAATTGCTCCCCATTCATCATCGTCTACAGTTTGTTACAGAATCCCATTTTGCCTTTTCATTCTTGAACATTCTCCAGCTGAAAGCAGCTGTTGTTACCAGGCAACCGATCTCCTTTTCACCTGCTCCCACAACCTGCGCTCCTCAGACTCTCCATCAGGACGTCTTCTGGCCCCCGCGCCTCCCTCCCCATCCCCCTCCCTCTCTGCCTCCTTGCCCACCTCCTCCTGCCCGTCCCCCCTCCCTCCCTTGCCTCCCTCAGAGCCCTCGCCCCTCCCCCCTCACCAGGAGGAGCAGCAGCAGGCCTCCTCTTACAGCGTGCCTCCTGCTGGAGTGGCCGCCTCCCCTCCTCCCTCCACCTCCCCCCCGGCCCTCCTGGCATCCCCCCTCTCCACCCTGCCGGCAGCGGCG
>JAODUH010024212.1:0-24430 GCA_027564835.1 Typhlichthys subterraneus
GGGGGGTGATAGGGAAGAAAGATTTGACCTCTGTCTGGCCACCCACTTGCTTCAGTAATCATCCACAACTGTACTAATCAGTGACAGCTGGGAAGATGCAGATCAAAAGCCCCAGGGGGAGATTATTAGCACCACGGCCTCCCATCTTATGCCTCGGAGGGGCTGTGAACCAGGGGAGGCAGAAGAGAAGGAAGACACGGGGGTTCAGAGGGGCAAACTCTTCCACGCACAGTAAGGCCAGGGCCGTGATTCCCGGCCCAGGGGAGGAAAATATTCAATGTTATACTGTACTGTTAAATAGGATTTAAGATATTAAAAAAAACACAAATGCTTTGCTTTGAGCTCTATAGTCAATATCAGTATGTGACATTTCTCCAACTTTACAGGCGCGTCAAAATAAAAATGTTAAATTCACAAAACTTTTGAAATTTTGGTACCAGAATTTCATCCATTTAATTTAAATGCATGGGCCCCCTTATGACAATATGAACAAAGCATAACATACAGTTAAAAATAAATAACAATCTATTGTGATGAAATAAAAATATAACATAAACTAACCTTACCACCTACACAAATATACATTTCCCAATGCCAAAAGGCCTTCAGTGCAGTTCCGCCCTTTTGGCACCAACTGGCTTAGTATGTTCAGTATTTCAGTATATTGGTTTTTAATGAATAACTAAATGTATTAAGAATTCCCTTTTAACAGTAAAAGATTTCATCAAGAGCTTTAATTGTATATATACATCTGTTTCACCCAAAATGTCACTTACGCCCCTTTGCTTCTCACCCATGGATATTTTCCTTTTATTAATGGCGGCTGATGAAATCACCATGATAAAGGATGTCTTGGCTGTAAGGCTGGTGGAAATATATGGGATTCAATTCCGGCTGACTCACTGTACCAGACCTAGTCTGTTGTATTTTCTCTCACATGTTGTTTTGCAGTATAGTAGCTACTGTAGCTACTTATTGTTAGTTAAGTAAGCAGGAATGCATGCTCATTATAATACTCACTGTAGCAGCTTTGATTAAAATTACCCAATTCAAACAACAACACACATTATTAAGTGTGCCACATAACGTTATCATTACATTTTTGTCTCGTCCATATTTCATTACACGGATACTGTATTAGATTAGAAAAATGGTATTGTCAATTAATTTCTACACATTACCTTGCATACAACTGAATGAAATGTTGTTTCCCATTTACCAAAGTGCAAGATGAAATGACAAGAAGACAATAAACATAAATTTAAAGTGTACATATTTTTATCATACATAACAAGGTTAGGATTGTCGTTATAGTACATATTTATAATTGAGCTAATATGCAAAACAATAAATAACTAAGTTGACAAATTCTAACTGTGCTTTAATGCCAAGCCTAGGAATAAATATTTACAAATATACATATAAGGGGAATCTTGGAATATTGTCATTAGATTATTATCTATCATTTTGCACATTCCCAAAAAAAAAATAAGTTTGAACTTCCTCCAAGACACTGGTTTTAGCGAAAAACACAATAACAGAAAATAGAGGCGGCAATCTTTTATCTCCGCATTTCTGGAATGGGAGTGCACTTTGACATAATGTGAGCCAGCTTTTGGAAACAAGTGGAAAATGACTGGAGGCTACAAACAACTAATGAATGCTTCGCTAATGTGTTGAAATGGCTGGTGCAACACACTTTTGTAGTGGGCACCCACTGAGAAAGCAGCGGTAGAGGTATTTGTATCTGGGTCCACATGCTCTGACATTCCCTGTGTGTGTGCGTGTGCGTGCGTGTGCGTGTACGTGTGTGCGTGTTAAGTTTGCCTAGATAGAGTCGGCACTGTATATAAAGTGACACATTTATCTTAAGAGTAAATGCTAAGCATTGTTACTCTATATTTGTGTGGGATATGTCATCTCTCTCATTAAAAATGCAAGCATGTTATATATTTTTAAATTACTTTGCAATACTACCTCCCTACCGTAGAGGGCGACGACCGAGGTTGGCAACACATATTTATGGAGGAAGTGGCTCTAGTTAGAACTAAATAAGTTGTGTATCGTCGGATGAGCCAGAAAACATCAACATGAAAGAGCGATAGTGCGCCTTTGCCGTGCTAATACACATATCCGCGTAAAAAAAAAAAAGACGAAGTTATTAACGTTGACATTCAAAGCAAATGCTACAGTAGTCTGAGACGTGCCTTGAGATCTGGGGAAACAGTAATCCACCATGAACGATCATTTCGACCGAGCTCCCGGCGCAGGGAGAGCCCGTATGCCGCCAATATCACCTGCCCTCCCCGACGATGCTAGGGATATAAAGCCATCATTTTTCAACGCGAGGGAACCCCTGAGACAGCCAAAAACATCGCCTCCTTTACCTGACAATAACTTAAGCAGTTGTAATGACGGAGCTTGTGGAGGTAATGGAGGTACGGTAGGGCTCAGTTAGCTACAGTACTGGTACGGTACTTTCACATTTCCTCGACATGTTGCTTCGTTTGGCTAGCTGCTACCGTATCATTAGCATTGCACTGTGCCATCTACTTTCTCGCCCTTTTCTGAAGAATATCGACTTTTTGTTGAATATTCCCTGATCTGTTCTATACTTATATTGACAATACTGTGCTGTGCTTGTATTGACACGTTCTGTCAAACGGTTTAACTTCAAAGATAACTGTAATGCTAACTGTTAGCTAGCAGACACATTAGCTATTATTAGCGTTTTGGCCTTCTCTGCAGTTGCTGGATGTCTACGCAACATCTAAATAACAGTGTGCCTCTATTGTCACTCCGTTTTCTACTTTACGAACCATAGTCAACACTGCTTGCGTAAAACATTGCCCTAGAATTGTTTATACAACCACAAGTAAGCGTCTATATTTATTATAATGACAGAATAAAGTTTTCTATCCTCGCTGTACTATCCCTATTTTGCAGTAATCATCTCTCAATATAACTGACAATCGCAAATTGTTTTTACATGTTTGTTTTCTTTCAGACACATCAGGTCCGCAACAAAGCGCTTACAGTCACAGTATTTCTGAAAACAAAGGGTATTATGTGGATACCTTGGTCAAGTCATCAAAGCTTTCAGTTAATGCTGCTGTGTTTGTTCCAACTGGATTTGTGATTAATGAGGTATATGAGAGACTGTTCTCACGTTCTTACCTTAAAGGTGAAGTCAGAGATTTTAGTCTAATACACTTTTTGTTAAATTCAGTTGACCTGACTCCACCTTTAACTGCTAGCTCAGTTAACATCACTATGATAAAAGCCGAACTGTTACAGAAATTCTCGACTCTGGCCCCTGTTCATGTTGCCACCTGGTTTGTACACAGGACCCAGCCTTTCATGAAGACAGTGAAAGCTATGGCACTGAGGGATCACTGGCAGACATGGTGGCAGAGTTCCTTGGTCATCTGAGCTCCTCGCCAGGATCCTTTGAGGCAGACGTGGACCACATAACTAACATGTTCAACTCCTGGGTTACTACCGAAGAGTTGCTGCAGGAGCTTGTGGAGTTGATCTTTACACAGGTACGGCTTTCTCATACATTAGCTCATAAAAACACCTGTAAACATGTTTATGTGATTAGGGCTATCAATATTTAATTGCAATTAATCGCACACTTTACGCAATAAATTGCGATTAAGAAATCGCATATTTTTACCTGTTCCAAGTGTTATATTTTTAGAACAAGATGTACCAGCTTTATGCAATTATTTAATGCAATTGAATTAATCTTGTTATAAAATATAACATTTAGGTTACATTTTTTACAGGTAAATATATGCAATTTATTAATCGCAATTATGTAAAGCATGCTATTAATTGCGATTGAATTTGCACAGCCCTAATTAAAACATGCTCATCATTAGATAGATAAAAATGTGTCATAATATAGGCTAAAGCCTATTATCTGTACTCGATAGGTAATAATTAGCTTTACTGTAGGTCACCTATCACAGTTCTTCTATAAAGTTGTATTTTATTTCAGTCGACAGCCATACCAAATTTCTCGTACACGGGCACCAGACTTTGCAACCACCTGTCTCACCATCTTGCCTTCAGCCCGTCGAGTGGAAACTTCCGTCAGCTCCTCCTAAAAAGGTGAGTTTTGTACCTGGGTTGCACTATATTGACAAAATTTGAATATTGATAATGAAAACTGCAATATCGATATTAATTTCAGTATTTTTAAACATAAGTAAAAACACAACGTTGTGAGAAAATGCATCAATATAAATTCATACCATATTATAACATGTTTTCTTAATCTTACAACATATTTCAACTGATTGCATTTATTGTTCAGTAGGCTATTCACCTAACATGCCGTGAATTAGGACAGTTCAATTATATAGAATCATGAATATATTTACATAGCCTACCTTTATGAAAAGTGACAACATATTCAGGGAAGCAACAAAGTTACATACAGTAGCCTAGACTATATTGGGTAGAATCGCAGAGCTAGCCTTTACTTATGTGACGTAGTGCTAACGGACGTAAGAGGCTGACTTTGACAACAACGCTGTCGAATCGATTGAATGCGCTGGGCCTGTGGGGTTACAAACTAAGAACTATTTTATTATTAAGCCTATGCTACTGTAGGCTATGTAGGCTAGATGTAAATGAATCCTCTACGGACTTCCATACTTTTTGGCCACTAATGTTTGCTCTTTGATAATTATTGTGTTCCACACATCTTACTTTTCTGTCTAAATTGAACTCAACCAAACCATACATCCAACGAACGCATCTCTCCACAAATGAAACTAAATATTCCATACTTTCTGCAACATATTCGATATACTGCGCAATGTGTTATTGCTGAAACCATTTTGAGTCAGTATATTGTGCACCCCTATATTGTATCATATTTTATCTCCTTCTACTACTTTTTCTACTCGTGTTTCTCCCAGGCATTTTATTTGTTGAATCCCTGTAACACTGTCATCATTGTGTCATGTTTTTGATCACTTTCGTGTGTTTGCTGTAGATGTCAGACAGAGTTTCAGAAGAGGGAAATTGCTGTACAAGGAGACCTGGAGACTCAGAAGCGTTTCCACTCATTTGTTCTTTTCCTGGGAGAACTTTACCTTAACCTAGAGGTAATGTGCTTTTTGTTTGCCACAGGGAGCTGCGGTTTTATTTAATCAATCATGCAATTGGCCGATCCCAAGCTAAAACTGGAATGCAGACAGTTTATGGAGTTTCTGTCAGAATCGAACCTTGCTCAACTGTTAATCGAGGACAGGGCAAAAAGAGGTGTGGCTTGGGATCGGTCAACTGAGGTGCCTCTGTGTGTGTACAGCTGAAGAGTCAGAAAGGACCTCCGAATCGAGCCAATATCCTCCTCATTGCTCTGAGAGACCTGCTGAACACTCTCTTCTCCCACCCAGTGGATGCAAACCTCATCTGTGCTGTCAAGCTCCTTAAGGTTACAACCTGTGTGACTGCACTTCTGGTCCTACTTCAGGTGTTGATGGAGCTACGCTGTGATGGATACATTTGTTTTTGATGCATTGTGTGTGTGTATTTGCAGCTGACGGGCTCTGTTCTGGAGGACACCTGGAAGCAGAGTGAGCAATCGCACATGCAAGACCTCGTTCACAAAATAGAAAACGTCGTCCTAGACGCCTCTTGCAGCAGGTGTGTTTGTGTTAGCGAGAGCAATGGGGAGTACCCTTACGTGGGAGGGGCCTGTGTTCTTGACTTTGAGGCATTGGTGTGCTTTGTGTAACCTCGAGATCTAGTGGCAGGCAGTCTTATGGTAACCTGACATGCCAGAGGAATTGTTGTCACACGTCCACCTGGGGAGCCGTACATTTTGTGAAACTCTTTGTGAATGACATTTACTGGAGAAGTAAATGAAGTGCTTGTTCTGTATATGAACGACTAACGGCTAAATGTTGTTCCTCAGAGACGTGAAGCAGATGCTTTTGAAGCTGGTGGAGCTGCGGTCCAGTGACTGGGGCCGTGTCCATGCGGCGGGGTCTGCCACCTACGCCACACCAGACAACGACCCGAATTACTTCATGGTGACTACCAGTAGGGCCGCACGATTAATCGTGATAGCATCATGTGATGCAGAGCAGCAGAAAGTGAAATACACACGGAGTGCGAGCATGAGTGCAAGTCACCGGCAAATGACGTGTGAAATGACAGTGGCTCTGACGCAATCTCCTTTTAACGCCAATAATATATTGTTGCCGTTAACGCATGTTTACTACACCAGGGTAGTCAGTTATACAGTAGGACCATGCAGTCTGTTTCCAGCTTGATCAGTTGTGTTGTGTTTTGTTCTGAAGTACAGTAGATCAGCTGTTCAGGCGTCGTTTCAATCCCACCCATTCCATCGTTTCCGTCTCGAAATGAGAGACTAATGTAAACAGGCATGGATCATTACGTTGCTCTTATGTTGTATCTTGCTATGGTTTCTGTTATGATTTCTGAGTTTGACCTGTGTTAGCGTCTCGCTGCACCAAACCGTAACTCGGACCTTTATTTACTCCGGGTAGGTGATTTCTTGATATAGACAAGGGAGGGGACAAGCTGGCAACTCCTATTACTTCAATATTTTAATTTAGATGACAGGGAAAACGGGGGAAACATCAACGTCACGTCTAGGCTACTTCTAAAACTTCTAGCATCAGCACCCACACATACGCATGCAGCACTGGCCTCTCCTAGATAACAGCATGAATGTCCTCAACCCTTACAATCTGAGGTTTCTATGGTACACAATTACAGATATACAAAATAATGAATGCCACATTAATTAGTTTGACTAAGTAATGCAAAGTTGTGGGATGGTAAATGCTCCTTTTAGGAATGAGCAGTAGGCTACATGAAGCTGGAATGTCTCATTCTAAGATCTAGCCTATAGGGCTAACAAGTCAGATTCATCAAGCTGTTGCGTTTAAGTTGAAAACAGGAGCATTTTCTTTCTGTTGTCGAACGTTGCCAGTCCTGTCAGGAACCACCATGTTTATTTTCCGTTTGTATGTAATGAGTGCAATAAAACATCTATTGGGGACATCTGAGGGGGGGGAAACGAATGATAAGAGAATCGTGTTTTCAATTCTAAGCAAGAACATTGTGATTCTCATTGTATCCATAAGCGTGCAGCCCTAACTACCAGTGGTTTCCCAGTACACTGCTCCCTGCTTTTGACCTGGTCTCTTTGCCTTTTCCTCTCGACTGACGTGTGCTTCCGTTTCCCTAGAACGAGCCGACCTTCTACACGGCGGACGGCGTTGCATTCACGGCGGCAGACCCAGGTGACCGTTAAGAATAAACACAAACGAAATGTGTCTTCTGTTCCACCTACTGCAGTTGCATTACATCTAATGTCAATATGTGCCTTCATTGCTGAGCGCTGATGAACCCAAGCACTGTGATCGTTCTAATATTTCCTTTGTCGGTGAAGATTTTAAATGGGCTGTCTGAGAATCTGGGCCCTACAGTTTACTATATTGTTGCTTCTAGATGTAGCTCTAGATACATTTTACAGTTGGGTTTTTCCTAGCAAGTTATTTACCTGAGGTTTAACCTGAAGTTTAATATGGGATTATTTGATTAGTCTAAAAGTAAAAACACTGGGGAAATAGTCAATATTGAGAACAATGTCATTGTAAAGTTACAATGTAAGGTTACAAAGGTTACAGTGTAAGGTTAAACTGTCTGAAAAAGTTTGCATATATTATAAGAAGAGTTCTTCAATAATCAAATTGTATTTTAAATGCCCCCCAGGCACATTGTTCCACACTTCAATGGAATTTAACATATGGTTTTGTTATTTATGAATGTGTTTCAGTTTCAAGTGGCTCATACTATACACAATATACAGTACTAACCTCACCCTTCTTTTACAGAGTATTCTGAGAAATACCAGGAGATTCTGGACAGAGAGGACTATTTTCCAGAGCTGCATGAGGAAAATGGAAATGAATTGTGAGTCCACATACTACACATGCATAGCGATTCTACACTACATATAGTAGCCTAGGGCCGCCTTCAGACTTCTTTTCGGAAGCTGTCTGCCTCTTTTTTTTTAACATAACTATGGAGCGAAGCACCATGGGCGTTCAATATAAACGCTGCCACAGGCGTTTTTCACAGCAGCTCTGGGCTTTTTCAGTTGAGATACGTTCAACTTCTCTGAGGAAAACACCCTACTTCATCCGCCTTTTTGACAGTTGATCACTAGCAAGCAATGTAGTGAGACCTGGTGTTTCCCGTAGCAACCGTTACACCTGCATTTCTTTTTTTCTACATGAAAAATGCCCAGGCCAGCGCTTTTAATAAAAAAAAAAGAAGTTATGTCTGAACGTGACCTAACCCTGCATTCACACTGATGAATATAGTAACGTTTTGGTCTGAGATTTATCAAACTATTCACTTAAAGATATGGTCATTCTTGTTAACCAAGCTCAAATCAAAACAGTATCGGTCCGCAGCGGCGAATCACACGTCAAAATAGGGCTACAATGTGAAGCAATGTTTATGTTTTGCACGGAAAGGGAATATGATGGCTAGAGACTAAAAATGCAAGGTAAAGGTAACCCTATTAGTTGCTTTTGATAACGATACCGATTTGGGATTGGAATATTGAAATTTAAACATGTGTTGATGGTGTTCTCTGTCAATGGGGCTGCACATGTGCTTGCTAGCAGGCTATCATTTTAATCAACGAAGTAGCTCTCTAGTTTTTTCAATACACCGACACGTCACAGTGGAGCTAGCCTTTTGTCCGCCAACATGGAGGCTGTGCGAACGGTAATGCGAACAGGGTTTTCAGACTTATAACCTCAGCAGAAATTGAGCTGAGAGCATTATAGTTGGGCAGGACCAGGCTAACTGAGTGTAATACGTTATACAATAAGCTACTACAGCAGGCCAATTCAATTAGTGGCTCGCAGGCCAAAAACAGCCCACCAACTGCCCCCATGTGGCTCATGAGGGGATTGCACCCTTGACCACTATAAATTAGTTAAATATACTGTATAATTACAAAACGAATCAAGTCAATATATTACTGTAAATTAGTTGTTATTAGCTGTTCTACAGCCAAGACATCATGACATAGCCTGGTTGTAAATGTAATGTAGTAGTCCAGACCTAATCAACGTGATGAAATTTGTCTTGAGTGACAAGTCCATACGTGTGTGCACATAGCTTAATAACCCATGTATTTAGCGTAGGCTAACTACATGGGTTATTCAACACCAAATATCATTGTGCAAATATCATTGTTGGCTACAGACACCTGGGTGAAATGGCATCTGCCAATAAAAAATATGTATATTTAAATGTCGAATTGAGTGGATGAACATTGCTCCCATTTTCTATTCTCTCAGAACATGTTTTGTCATATTAATTATTTTAAAGGAAGGCATTGGTCTGAAGTGTGTGTGTGTGTGGAGAGGTGGCATTGATTACTTAATGATTCTTTGTGTGTTCCAGCTACTACGATGATGACGATGAGGACGAGATGGACCCTGAGATTGAAGAGGCTTTTGAGAATTTCTGCTTGGAGTCAGAGAGAAAACGTCAACAGAGACACTAAAAGTTAGACTGAATGAGCCATTTCTGACTCATCATGCTAAAAGAGGGGAGGGGGGGGTATGTATGTATCTAGCGTTGCTTCGTGTGTCCACCCCCACATCAACATCCTGTGGGTAGTTCACACTTTGCAGCAGTTCACTTTCAGTTTAGTTTTCCCCTCTAACAATGGAGGTCAATGGGTGGACAATCCACTGGGGAGTTATTGTCAGTGTTCAGTTGTTCATGATGTTTTGTGGAGTCATGCTTTTAATTTGTTAAGAAACATGCCTTTCCTCCACTCCTGTATTTTGGAGAAGTTCTTTTTTGAATGTGTGTGTATATACTTCTTCCTTTTAAATTGTATTTTACATAAATTTTACTTTTTTTTTTTTTAAAGAAAACTAATTTTCTTTTAAACAGAAGAATATAATGGAGGGCACGGGTGCTGTGTTGGAGAATTTAGTATTTCTGATTTGTATCAGTAATAAATGCTCCATACAAAATGAATACCCCAGCCACACTTGCACCAAAAACATTTAGGCTTCTTAATTCAAAGGTGTTCTGTTTTCCTTTTTTGGGTTCAGATAAAGAACTTTGACAATAACTTCCAATAACTTGATAAAATTGCATATTTTTAAGTTTTGAGATTATCAACCTGGTTTATCTCTTGAATGTAGCTTTCAATATCTGCAGATGTTGCAGTTTATTAATTAGACTATGCTGCAATATGACTGGTTTTTCCTCAAGCAATGTTCCTCTTCCAGCATTTAATGGAACCCATAAAAGGAATGCTGTTTTAAACTTGTAAATATAATTTATTGTTTGCCTGCAATAAATCCTTTATAATGTGACCTCTTTGATGTGTTTGACAATTTCTGGCAGTGCTTCTATTGTAATTGTGTAATAATGCAAATATTTTGTTATCTTACACAATTCTCCCAAACAAAACATAAACACTATAATTGGTGATTATCAATCAGATGAGTTATTCTACAATTGCAACTAAAACACGAATTACGAATTATGTTGTAACACTAATGTAAAAAAAGATATTTATATACAGGCAAAAACTATTGTTTCAAAAAACGTCATGCATTTCACAAAGTTTAAAGATGCCAAAAAAACGTTAGTTTTCAGGGCATATTGACTTAGTAGTAGCCTTATACTGCCACCCATTGGTTAGGTAATGTTCTAAGAAATGAATACTAGCGGACATTCTTGTTTGCTGTAGGGTAGACTTACATACTGTATAGTGGCACTGTCATCACATATTGTTTTTTTAAATGTACATTTATGAGTTAGTTACATTTACATTTACGGCATTTGGCAGACTCTTTTATCCAAAGCGACTTACATTTAGTACATTTGTCAGTAGTTGGACAGGTCATATACCAGCAATTGCAAGCAAACAATATTAGATTGTAGATAGGGTCAATAATATGATACATTTCACCCCAGAGTTACAGCAAACCCTGACTGGGTTAATTGTCGTAATTTTCTGTTTGTGTTGAAGATATATATGATCTACAATCTATAGCTAATAGAACAAAATGCAGCATAATGTCATTATAACTATTACCACATAGTCAAACAGGTAATGGCTAGCTAGTTAGCTAGTTAACCATCTACAGTGGTGTCCAACATACTGGTTCTGTGCTGGGTTTTTCTATCTTCTCATTCAGAGCAGTTCTCTCCACTTTTCATCATCTAAAATGAACGCAAAATCAAATAGGTATTAATTGTCTTTGGTCCAGTGTTACATCACAACCTACAGGAAACAGAAGGCTACACAACCGCAACATCTCTTCTCTGCACCATGGAACATTTCTGTGTGGACCTGGAGGTGTGTGTTGTATCACCCACCACCATAGGGACATTTTTTTCTCTTGGGTAACCTTATAACATGGGTCAGTTGTAACACTTCTCTCCAAGCAAGAACAGGTTATACCGTTTGTGTTCTTACTGCACACATGAGGATGTAGCACGCTGCAGCAGTTGACGTTTTAATGATATTATTCTGATTTATGAAAGTGATAACTTTGGTATCTAACTTTTTTTTTTTACTACTAAATTTATTTTTGTGATAGAAATTGTCTGCGTTGAAGTTAAGATCATCATACTTAAATCACATGTATTGTGTCTCCATGTAGATACAATTTAATGCAAGTTGTTAGTGCTAATACTTTACCTGTGACTAAGAGAAGTATAGGAGTCTCTGGTTAGTTGTAGCCTAACATTAATAGAAATGTTACAGAAATACAACCAAGCTAAATCTCATAACAAACTTCAAGCTTGAATTTCAGTAGCATATGTCTTAAGTTTTGGAAGAGATACCAACTCTTACTAACAACCCCCCCCCCCTCCCCACACACAGTAGTTAATAATATGCATTATGCCTTCACACACACATTATTTTAAGGCATGAATAGAAATATTTAAATATCACGTTTTTGCCAATCGCTTGTTCATAATGTAACATTTTACCTGAGGGTCAATAATATGATACATTTCACCCCAGAGTTACAGCAAACCCTGACTGGGTTAATTGTCGTAATTTTCTGTTTGTGTTGAAGATATATATGATTTATTAATAATATCAAATTTTGACACACTGGATTAAAAGCGCTCAGACAGAAATGTAAACATTGTTTCAACTATCGCCTGTCTAAGACACATTTCACACGAAACCTGATTCTTTACTAAAAACTCTATTTTAATCTGACCATGAAACCTCGCTGGTTTTGATAAAGTTTCAATATTTGCAATAGTTTGTGACGACACCAGAGGGTTTCTTTAAACCCTCGAATAGTTGTGTGACATAGAGGTACAGTAGGGGGCAGTATAGTTTAGTGATTTAACTCTACACCACCCTATACGCCGTGGTCGACCCCGGCCGATCAATCCCCCTAATGCTCCCTAAAGTCCAATTTGTGCATTTTAGCAGGATTCTATAACTCTGCTCGCTCCAACTTGATATTTACTGTACAACGTGTTGTATTTAAAACATCAGCTACGTGGTTTCATAAACTTGGTGACTCCAGGATGCAGCCAACGCATATTTGCAATTGTCCACCTGTGATTCATATGTTGAGTTGTTGAGTAACTGAAAGGGTCTTGTCTAGTCTGTGTCACCAAATATTTATATAGCCCAGAGAAATAGGAAGTTGTTTGAGTAGGTAAAATATATACAATGTCAGATTATACTATATTTTATAGGCTACATTTCTGTGATTTTGGCAGTTTGCAGGGTGTGAATAACTAAGTGCAGTAATATATATTCCTTGTGCGGTCTTCACTTTTTGGACCCCTTGGAAGTGTTCAGGTCAAAATGACCGTTACTGGGGTTTAAAAAGCACTTAATAAATAAGAATGTACATTAAAATTCCTTAACTTTACCTCAATTTCCAACAATATAGATCAAATATATGACGAATGTTTGCAATGATTTTCTCCTAGATAACATTTACCAAAGGAAGTGCAATTTGTTTTGGTGATAGTTACATTAATGTAGAAAATCCACTATAATACAGACTTAAATCATAAATCATGCTTATCAGGAAATAAAACACTTTGTGGGGCTCTACCTACTGTGTGGCTGGCAGTGGGACTTCACACAGCTGGCCGTGGGGCTCATATGGCTGGCTGGCTGTATATATATATATATATACCGGTGTATGTATATATATATATATATTTCATAAATAGGTTACAGTATGTTGCCCAACAATGACACACCCTTCATGTGTCACTTCAATGAAACTTGGCTACAGCTATAAACTAAAATAAAACATATATATATATATATATACTGTATATATATATATTATGTGTGTGTGTGTTTTATTTTTTCAATTTGTTTTTACATAAAACGGTGATAGCTATAGCCTTCTTAATGGTCACTTTTTACATAGCATACTACTGCATACTATACTGTAGGGTATCAAAAATGCGTACATGTAGAATAATCAGCTATATTTAAAATATAGGCTAAATTCTGTAGGTTATAAGGCAGGGATATAGGATAGTCAGATATAAGACTATTTCAAATAGGCAAAATTATCCCAAACTGGTATAGGCTAGCAATTGCGCATGGCAATGAATAACCAAACTTCGTTAGGTCACTCGACAGTAGCCTGCTGTAGATTGAAGGCAAGTGTGTGTTGCCAACAAATAGGTTGCGATAAAAACAAGTTCGCTGTGGCGTGGATATGACCTCAATTTCCTGCGATAGTGAAGTTCACAATAGCCTAAATATTACACATTGCTTGACGCAAGTAGACTACTCATCATCAACGTTACTGGTTAATCTAATGAGGAAATGAATAATCGTCCAACACAAAGGAGAGTCTGCGTCTCTGTCTGGAGACTGGAACTGTGATCTCGCTGCGCAATTTCTTGAGAGTGCCTACAGCGAACTTTTGACAAGTGCAACCGTATCTATCATACACTGCATTCTGTATTTAAACTGAAGATGGAGAACGTCGGGAGGAGCAAACTATTTTTAATATTTGTAATATGTAAGTATAGGCTATGCTTATTTGGCACATCTCTACAGCTTACTATCAAACGCACACGCGTCGCTATTGTTCTTTATGTCCAGGGACCTGCAAGGCAGAATAAATACTATGTAATTTGAAGCATATATGCTTAGAGTAGACAATGGGATAGCCTACTTAAAATGCTTCCTTCAGAATGTGCTTTAGACCCAAAGCGAGTTAGTAAGCTATTTTCATAAAACATTGTTGCTTATAGTATATATATATAGCCTATATTCTAACAGTCAGTCTCAGTAACGACGCTATTGAGATTATGTTATAGTATCAGTAACATATACATTTGGCTAATGGCTTTGAATGGTATAATGCTACATCCTAATTGGATCTTATGCTATACATTCTGTTATAATGGTAATATGAGGTTTACAGTACGTCTGTCATTTGAGACTGTCCCACACATTGCATAATAGCAACAAATAAGTAATTTGTGAAATATATAAAGACATTCAGCAGAATTAATATGTCTCCATGAAACAGGTTTATATACAGTAGAATGTAGTATAGTTTTCACTCAGATCTGTTGTAAAATATGCTAGGAAGTCAGAAGTTTTCAGCAGACAGCCATGCGTGAAGCATTGCTCTTCATGGCATAGAGCCTGTAGGCATTGACATGAATTGGACGTACAGAGGAAGTGCCACTCTGTAGTGCAATTATTACCCAGCAAATAGGCGTGGCGGGATGGTGTTAAGGTCTTCTCAGGCAAGTGTCCCCTTACATTCCTCTGGCAGTGGATCGCTAGATGTTCACCTGCCCCTGGGTTAACTTCTTGTCTGAGCATGTGGAGGCAATGCTCAACAGCACAGTTGTCAGGTCTCCAGGGTGTTCATTGCTTATTGGATGTTGTGTCCGACATACATACAGTAATCCTGAGCAAGATACTGTCATTAGGTATAAGGTATGGGTATAAACTGCAATTTGTGACTCAGACTGATGTGTAAAGGCATTTAGCTGATTCAGACACACTTTCAGGGACGATTCTAAGTAAATGGTAAATCACACCAGTGCGTCAGCGCCAGATATGCCGAGGTGATGTTAATTTGTATGGCTAGAGGGGTGCAATGGGTGCACAGGGTGCACAATGTGTCGCTCTAGTCATAGTGAGTGACACAGGTGAAAATAAACATTACAAAAAGAAGTGCATTCCTTAGTCAAATGCCAAACTTAACCACTTTTTTGAAACGTTTTGGGGTGCCTTTCGTTTTCTGCGTTTTTTTTTTTTTGGTCTACTTTTGCGATTATAGGCCTACTCCATTGATTTGTTTACAACTCTTTTGAAATTTAGCATGTGGCTAAATTGTTATTGTACATCCCAGAATTCCGCTAGCCCTAACATCAAATCGCCCATTAAACCTTACCAAAACATAATTTACAACTATGATGTGACTTTGAGCTAACAAAAACTTAAATTGCTTTATAGGCTATATTGTGTACAAAATGGTGTGGCACCATTCAAGAAAATCCATACATATTTAGGACCATATATTTTCTGGATTGTTATAATTAGTGAATTGGAAACTGGATTTAAGTACGGTTTGGTTGTGTGTATGATAACAATCAGGCCAACGTGTGGATATTAGCCACTCTACCTAATGGTACATAAAGAGGTACTTGAGCCCTAAAAAGGGTCTAAAAAAGCCCATGCACACTCTTTTGTTCCAATCTTCATTGTTCCTTAGAACTCATAGCTAATTCAGTTCCCCTTGTAACACTTACATTGCTCAAACTCACAACTAAAGGAAATTGCTGAAGAAATTGTGTGTAAATTCATAGATTCATAGTTTCTTCCCGTGTGTTAAATAATAAACTAAAACCCTTTCTCTGTTTAACTCTATTAACTCTTTTGCAGCTTGTTTTGTAACATAACATATTCAAAGGGATGATCTGGAGTACCAATCACAATGTTTCGGTACATGACACCAGTCCAATTTGTTATCCAGGTGACAGGATCTGGTACTCTCAGACTTTCAACGTTGGCACAGCAGATGCCAAGATCTTCAGTGGACCAGTTGATGAAGCATTTGGATACACTGTCCAGCAAATGACAAATTATCAGGAAAAATGGTATGAATGTCTTTTCTCACACCAATTATTGAAAACTTTTGATGTTTCTGTACCTTAAAGGTGGGCTAAGCCATTCTTGAGAAAGACTGTTAATATTTAAGCTCATCAAAACAAAAACAACCTTCCTTCACTGCCATAGGATGCTCTCTCAGAAGCCCCCCCCCCAAAATGAACGAGCATTGTCAAGGATGGGATAGTGTTGTGTTCTGCACCACTTTATTTGTGTTGCCATACTGTATATTCCAGGGCTGTGTATTGGCTTACAATCGCTTACCACACCTTTTAAGTCAGTACATTTGTGATTTCAAATGCTTTGAGAAACTGCTACAGCGAACAGTCTGCAGTGCGTTATAAACAAAATGTTAAGAATGATGGTTCTTGGAGGGAATGTTTACATTAGTAAATGAATGTGGTCCTTCTTCCCAAAGGCTCATGGTCGGTGCCCCTTGGAGTGGTTACAATCGAAATAGGAAAGGAGATGTTTATAAGTGTCCCCTTTCCCAGTCCAGAAACAACTGTGACAAGCTAAATTTCCAAGGTAAGGGCCGATGTTGTGATCTTAGTGCATTTTGTGTACCTACACCGGAGGCAGTGTAGGTGGGCAGACCCTCAGACCCACCTTCCCAGCCGGAAGGTCGTGGTTTCGAACCACGATGTTGACCTACCTGTAAGCATCCTTGAGGAAGATGCCTAACCCCCAACCCCCCAAATGCGGCCGGTGGTTGGTCGCACCTTGCATTGCAGCAATCAACATCGGTGTATGAATGTGTGTGTGTGTAGGTGTGTGTGTAGGTGTGTGTGTGTGTGTGTGTGTGTGTGTGTGTGTGAATTGGTGAATGTGTGGCAAAATACTGTTAAGCGCTATACAAATGCAGTCCACGTATGCTTTACACATATGTTGAAAAACAACAACTTTGTCATTAACTTCACAGATTCTATTAGTATTCCTAATGTGAGAAATGTCAACACCAATATGAGTCTGGGTTTGACACTTACCCGAATGCCAACAATTAATGGTTTATTGGTAAGTGTGTATGAAAATTGGTGCAGATGTAGACGTTGTTGCCATCCTGCATTTCCACTGTATAATTAAGAAAAATACACTGTAATGTCTGAAATTAACTTTATTTATTTATCACAGTGTGATGAATATAACCTTTTTAATAGTAATAACAGTAATTCAAGTCATAACACACAGTTTCTCTGGTGTTTTCTGGAGCAGACATGTGGCCCTCTTTGGTCACAACTGTGTGGTGACCAGGACTTCTATCCAGGAGTGTGTGCAGGAATCAGCCCTCTCTTCCAACTTCAGCCTGCATTCTCCCCTGCTGTTCAAAGTAGGACCTGGCCTTTTCCCCATTATCAGGATACTGTACACTGTCTAATTGAAAAGGGAACACTGAGCCCTGTGTCGTGCACCGGCTGGTGTCAAGACGCAGAATTGTGACACCAGCTAGTTTGGAAGTGGATCCAGCTTGTTTAGAACCTGGGTCCAGTTCGTTTGGAATTAGAACCATCTTATTTGTAAACTGGATCCAGCTTGTTTAGAACCTGGGTCCAGTTCGTTTGGAATTAGAACCATCTTATTTGAAAACTGGATCCAGGTTATTTGGGACTTTGTGTGAGGGGCCACGCCTCTTACAGTTTGAAGCCAAAACAACCACTACATAAACTACCTAACTGATAACACATATGACATCACAGTATGTACCGTGGCAAGAGCAGTGTTGGGTAGTAACTAGTTACTGTAACATTATAACTTAGTTCAGTAACTAGTAGTGTAACTAATCACTTTTTCCAAAACAGTAATAACATTACAATTAATTAATTAAGTAATACTGCATTACTCGTTACAAGAATGAGATTTCAGGTCCTAGCAAACTTAGTGTAGGCTAATTGAACCAACCTGTGTAATCATCTGGTTTGAGAGGCTGCAATGTTTTCACTTTGGCTGATTGTTGATTCCTAAGGTTCATTATTGTTCCAATAAAGAGGATTCAATTCTAAAATGAGCTGGCTACACAAGTTGTCATTTTTCAGAAGGGGCGAGGCAGGGTAGTGATTGTGAAATTAATATAGTAATGTAACTAGTAATGCAACTAAATACTTTTAATAAGGGCTTTTTCAAGTAACTAGTAACTTATTACAATTCCTGAGTATTTTGCCCAACACTGGTCAAGAGTACTGTCAAATGTTGTTTTAAGGCCATGACATGCTACTCCTTAGTGTCATCATCATAATGTGGCAGAAATCATTTATGACAAACTGTATGAAGAGAAGGTGAATGAAACCCATGTCCTTATTACATACTTCTCGATTTTTGTCTGAATTGACGCTTCTTTACAAAACGTTTTTTTTGCATGCATTCCCACACTATATGAGTGCTGAGTGGCACTTAGCTCCACACTGCCCCCTACAGGGCAAACCACTTTCTACCCTGCCCCAGCCGTGTACCACTACACCTAACAGTCCTGTTCAGAAGTCTATGATTGTTTCCATTAGCTGTAGTGTATCTGCTTTTCACCATGCCAGTTTATGCAGCTTCATCCTCTCCTTAACATTTCCAGTTTGTGGTGGTCCTATGGACATTGTGATAGTTTTGGATGGATCCAATAGCATTTACCCTTGGAAGCCAATGAATGACTTCCTCAAGAATCTAATACCCTCACTAGACATTGGGCCTGAAAACACCCAGGTATACACTCTTCTGGACTAGCTCAGGATTACAGGATTAGCACTGACAGCAAAAACATTGGAATAATAACAAGATGGAGCATTGTAATGGAATCAAAAATGGTGGGTGCGTCACCAACAGCATTTTGCTCTGGAAGCTGACATAGGCAGTGCCCAGACAGCTAAATCTACAATGCATCGCCTGAAACAAAGTCAATTTACCCCAAAACAGAAATACCGTTGGATACTCGATCATAGTTTCTTGGTAATTACTGTTATATACTTAAAACACCCATCAGAGAGAAATAATGGGCAATATTGTGGGGAAATCCATGGATTGAATGCGGAAGAACCATTAATTGAACAATCTCCAAAGATTCCAATCTCTCTGCTGACAGTAGTGAAAACAATTGATAGCAACATTAAAATTGCCATTGTGCAAATTTTAATGTATGATTCTTTTTTTTTTTTTTTTTTTACTAATATTGTTTTTATACACACTTTGTTTTGTTAGGTTAGTGTGATTCAGTATGGAGAGGATGTTAAGTTTGAATTCAAACTGCGGGACTATAAAACCAAAGATCGTGTGCTTGCTGCAGTATCTGCAATCAATCAGATGTATGGTACTGCTACCAACACCTTCAACGCAATCCAGTTTGCAAGGTTGGTATAGCAATACCTACAGTGCATTTTGGATGATGCATTAGTAATGTATTCATTTTGTGTTTGTGTGTTATTTCTGTGTGTGTGGGCTTGGATACTGTGCCAACAGTTTTAATTGGTTGAAAACAGTATATGTCTCTCTGCCTGTTTTAGGCAGAATGGCTTTAGTCCAGCAAATGGTGGTCGTGCGAATGCAGCTAAGGTCATGGTGGTTGTCACTGATGGGGAATCACATGACGTGGATCGGCGGAATGCCGTCATCGGGGAATGTGAGAAACAGGGAATTAAACGGTTTGGCATCGCTGTAAGTGAAATCATTTATTGTTATTATACTTGCTTATCTAATTTGTATGCTGCTTTGTTCAAAACAAATGGATTGTTGTTGTTTATTTTGTTTATTTTGTGCATTTTCTAAGAGGACAATGCAGTGGGGCAGGAAGTGAGTGGGGGAGAGATATAGGGTGTATTGGGAAATGACCTCACGCCTCTGGGCATTTTAGGCCCATATGGGCAGGGAGCTATCGCATGCGCCATAGCTTCGCCTGTGTTTTATTTTGTTAATACATATTGTTTTGTATGTATTGTACAGTGTGTATATGTATATATATATAGTATGCATACACACATTTCCTCAGCTTTTACTATTTATAACAGTTTTTAAACGTATTTTAGTTTTAATCCTTTTTTTTATCTTGATTATAAATATATTATAAATATTGTTTGTATTTCTATTATATATATTTTTTAATATCAGTGATATACACAATTTTTCCAGCTGTGCACAGTATATACTTTTGTAATACTTTTCTGCTTGTTAGTAGTATAAATAAAGTGTTAACCCTCCCTCTGTTACAGGCTATTTCACGTGTTGTCATGTCATTGATCACTGTGCTGTGTGGTTGTGTTTTTAGGTTCTTGGTTACTACACAAGAAACAACATTGACACAGAAAACCTAATAGCAGAAATCAAGTCCATTGCCAGTTCACCTGCGGAAAGATTCTTCTTCAACGTTTCAGAGGAAGCTGCTCTTTCCACAATTGCGGGATCACTGGGAAACCGTATCTTCAACATAGAGGGTGCTTATTATCTCATCTGTTCCTCTACATACACATAACACTGACACTCTCTCTCTCTCTCTCGCTCTCTCTCTCTCTCAAAGTTTCAAATGTGCGCGTTAAAACAAGCCTGCCATTGTTCAACATTCCAAGGGAGTTCAAATGAAAAACACAGCAGTATTCAGACATACTCATTAGGCCACCATGTTTTATTTCCAAATGGGGTTTAAAATAATCCTCTCCTCTCCTGACCTTCTAATATGCTGTTTGCTCCAAAAGGCACTGGCATAGCAGGTGACAGCTTCCAGATGGAGATGTCACAAGTAGGTTTCAGCGCTCACTACTCCAGCAAACAGGTACAGTAGAGACTTGAGTTGTAGCTCCTTTAAAACATGTAAATATTTGGTTTTCCATGTTTCCACGTGCAGAGGAGTATCAAAGCTCTGATCTGTGTGATCTGAGAGTTTTCTTATTTTAAACCAGTCAAATACATTTTAAATCCATAACATGTTTTCACCTGGAGGGATCCCCAGCAAAGCACAAAGAGATTATATGATACTGTTATTGGACAAACGGTCATAATCTGTGGTTATGTAATTGTTCTCGCAACGTGTCTGCACTTATGGTACTGTATGTGCTCTAGTATGTGTCAATGGTTTATATGGATATATCAACCTGGCAGAGACTGGAGATTTGCCTGAAGCAGCCAGGCGATATGGACCAAACATAATATCCTGTTATTCTTGACATATGTGAGCTTTTTCTGGTGGTCACTCGCTCCTGACTCCACTCCTCAGGCCAAGTGCAGGCATGGAGGGACAGATGAACAACTCGAAAAAGTAATGAATAAACGCATAATATAACTACAGTATATCGATATAAACGATATTGTCTAATTTTCTATATAATCCGAAAAAAATTTCCGTCAACTAGATGCTCTTTATTTTGTGTTTGAGCATCTATTATTACAACTACTATGGTACCGGCATACCATTGAGTGCTAACAGGTCTCGGTAAAGTATGCTGTGGACCATGTGATTGGCTTAAGTCGTATTGTAATAAGTCTACTGTAGACCAGAGATGCTACATCGCACATTGTACTGTATGTTTTACTTCCCTTGACCTTTCACCCTATAACTGGGCAAAATGTTGCACTATGCTCATTTTTTAAAGGTGAAGTCAGAGATTGCAAGCTAATGCATTATTTGTTCAAGTCAGCGACTTCTCATGGGTGCTAGATTCCCGTTCTGTGTGCACGCTAAATAAATGATCTCGTGTTTCTGCACAGCCCAGAGTCTGTAAATGGGAACACAAACATAGTGGTGCAGACCGCATCACACAACACTATCATAGCCTTGGCAATGGGTGTACAATGTGTGTGTGTGTGTGTGTGTGTGTGTGTGTGGGGGGGGTCCTCTGACGGACCTATGGCATTGAAGGGAGATGGGGAGAGCTTTTGAGTTCAAACATCAGCTATATTTCCCCAGGACGTCTGATTTCACCTTTAATCAGGGATGGTCTATTTGTCGTCTGTCCGAAATGTTTTCACTCTTAAGTATATTGTTGTATTATGTCATGTGACCTCTGCCATTGCTCTCCTAGAATGTGATGATGCTGGGAGCAGTGGGGGCATACGCCTGGAGCGGGACAGTCGTCCACCAATCAGGGTCCCAAACAGACGTCCTCCCTTACTCGACCTTTGAGAAAACCCTCCAAGATAAGAACCACAGCGCCTTGCTGGGTAGGGATCGCATTTACTATCTTGCATTTGAGGAGGAACCAAGGCGGAGTCAACTCATAAGGCATCCCTCTTATACTGCCACATGTGCGCGTTGGTCTTGTGCCGTTGCCAGGTTACTCGGTGAACACGTTGAGTGACGGGTCGGCAGAGTACTTTGTGGCCGGTGCCCCGCGCTCCAACCACTCGGGACAAGTGGTGGTCTATACAGTCACTTCCCAGAAGAAATCCACTGTCATAGACTCAGCGAGAGGGAAACAGGTACCGCATTGTTAAACTACATGCTGCTAAACTGTTGCTAGAGGTGATTATCGTCTCTGCATGAACCCAACCATAAACTAATAATAATAAAGACCTTTGCTTCTATCGGAAGGAATCTCTTTGTTTGTATAGAGGTGCTTTTATGTATTTTGTGTATGTTGTTATGTATTTATTCACTTGCACCTTTGGATCGTATGTCGTATAGTGTATCTGGATCGCATGCCCCCATTAGTGACTGCCACTCCTCTCTACCCCTCTCCCTCTCAAATATCATCCTCTACCGCTCCCCTTCACAGTCACATGACCTGTTTGAGCGTCTGCCCAGTCGTTAAGGCACAATAACTGAGCTTGCCTTATAAATCGGGCCCTAGAAAGGCTAGTGACGGCCGCCATTGTCCTCTGGCCTAGATCGGGTCTTACTTTGGCAGTGTTCTCTGCCCCCTGGACGTGGACAAGGACGGAGTGTCGGACCTGTTGCTGGTCGGTGCGCCAATGTTCATGAGTGAGCTCAAGAAAGAGCAGGGAAGGGTCTATCTCTTCTCCGTCACCAAGGTAACCAATCTCACCGCACGTCTGTTGGAATGTTGGCAGAGTGCTCGCAGATATATCAGCCTCAAGTGTGATTACCTATTATTACGCAACATTCCATATTCTGTTTAGGCAATGTGTTGCATGCTGAAAAACCAAACATCCTGCGTGCAGAATATGCTTCAGATTAAACCCTTCAGCCTCTTTAAACAGAAGCCTCACTATTTACCAGGATATTAATATCATGTAAACATGGTCAGGTTGTTTTTCAACTGAAAAAACTGATCTAAGATAAGAAGACCTCCTACCTGCTCATAAAGTCTTGTACATACTTCAAGCTCTGTACTTAAGTGTCTACTAAACTGTCAACTGCGACCTGAGTACAGAGGTCGACAAGCCAGGTCCTGAAAGTACAGTAATAATAACACAAACCAGGAATTTGCCCCACCCATGTACTAAACCAGCTAATTTCACTAGATGATTTCCTTTCCCCTGCTGGAGAGTTTGGTAGTGCGTGGTTGGACCTGGTTTGTCTACCCAGTGCTTAGATGTGTTTTTAGATGACCGTTTAGTTGACGTTTGAAGGCCATATCTCTCCGCGGTGCTCTGCAGAGCCACCTCACACATTGAAATGCATTGTGAAGCAAAGCGCAGTACTGCGGCTTTGTTGATTTGAGTGAGGTGTCCCACTTTCTTGATGTTTCTATTTACAGTTAGGGCTGTGTAGGAGTATCAGATTGTTTTTTCAACAAGCACAGAGAACGGTAAACTAGCAAAATGTGAAGATCAAAATATTTGTTGAATTTGACAAAAAGTATATTAGCTTAGCATTTAGCTGGCAATAGCTGACATTGCCTTTTAATGCAGTACAGTTTAGTAAGTACACAAGTAAGTTTTATTTATAAATCCCTTAGTCACACTGCAGTCTCAAAGGGCTGTACAGGCCCAAATTTCACATGGAAACAAACAACATCCCCTAAGCCTGCTCCTTGCGGGCAAGGAAAAACCTCTATAAAAGCCACGTGGGGAAAAGAAGAAACCTTGGGATAGTACCACAGAGGGAGGAATCCACCCCTCCAGGACGCTTAGGATCCAATAGGTGTCGACTGGGCAACAAGAAGCTAAGGAAATATGGAATTGTGGACACAAAAGTGATTCTGATTAATCACAACAGTGATTCTTGCTACAACATACTGTAGCACATTTAGTGTGCCAGGGACTGCAGGCAGAAATGAGCGATTAGCTAAATCTGGTACCAGGGACGTTTCTTCTCTCTTTTCGGCTTATGTATTAATGTTCATGGTCCTTGATACAAATAAATTGATGGGGGGG
>JAODUH010024223.1:0-24427 GCA_027564835.1 Typhlichthys subterraneus
TCAGCGATGAGCCTTTCTGTTATCATAACTGGGCTAATGAGGACAAGATGGAGGAATGTGGGAACGCAGGAGCGATTCAAAAGAAAGGAGGCCATTGGTTCAGCTGTTCCAAATCTGAAAAGCACAATTTTATTTGCATTCGAAAGGCTCTCCCCTATTCTGGGTCTTAATTGTATCATGAAAATTAAATGTTTGTGTATACTGTACAGTATATATGGCAATGCTGCATTATTTAGCATATACTGTATATGGAGGGACATTTTTTAAAATCTATGTTAATATATAAATATGGATTAGCATATTAACACAATTCCAGAATAAGTTTTCTAAAGGCAGAAACCAATACCTTGTTCTACCTAGTTTAGAATAGTTTATATTATAATATGAATGTTTATATTTAGGCTACACTTACAAATAACTGCATACTGTTTTTTAAATATTTTTCTGGATTCTAACTTGTTTTTGCATTGAGTTATACAATGTATATTTGTGGTATTGGGTTAGTGTTGAATTAAGTAAAACGTTACATTTAATATTTACAGTTTATTGAATTGGTAAGGTTATTTCACAAATAAAATATTGATTAAACATTTGTTTGTTGTAGTTAGTTGGAACATTGGAAGATTAAACCATCTTCATGCACTTTGGGTATAGAATAATGTGATTATCAAAGTTTACATGCAGGGTTTACACAACCTACACACATTCACTTTACATAACATACATATAAATCATTATCGTTCAGATCCTAATCAGCCCACAGAAAAGTGGGCTAGCAGTTTAACAGTTAATTATATATTAAATATATATTTATTTGGGGTTCCTAACATACAGAATGTCTTACTCTCTCCAGCCATTGACCTTTTCCATGGCTTGCGATTTGAGCGATTACTTACTGATTTCCGTTGCTCATCTCTTTAAGTTCTGTGTGTACTGGTTTGTTCAGAGACTTGTTAGAAAGCAGATAACAGCATCCTCATTTAGCAAATACAGGATGTCGACATTGAACATTATGAAACACGTTTGGCCACAGATGTACATGAAAAGATAAGATCATTTAACAGAAGCAAATAGTTAGCAGTTAGCTGGTCATATAAGTCACAATAAGGGTCTTCATTTATATAACAGACTTACAATCAATCTTGACCTTAATGTAGAGTTATTGCAGATGTTAATGCTAAATTGCACTAGCTAGTTGCATGGTGTACAAGGAGTGAGACTGTGATGGGAGGGGCTTGTTGCCCCCAACTGTGAGGGGAGGGGCTTGTCACCGCTTACTGTGAGGGAAGGGGAGGGGCTTGTCACCTCCCTTCATAGGCCCCTCCCCCTAACACCAACCACACATTTATAGACAGTTGAGTTTCAAACAGAACACCTATAAATCTGGAGTTACAGAATATGGGGGCGCTATATTGCAGTTGATGAGTGTGTAATATATGCTTTACAAAATGTTGTTTTATTCAGTTTTATTTGAATTCATGAATATTATAATTATTATAATATTTAAAACAGTTGATGCCTAATGAACCAGATCACAAAAGTACATTAAATAAATTAGTTATATAACTGAGGTGCGATGAAACATAAATATGGTTATAACCTAGAATTAAAATAAACTTTATTAACATATACACAGACAAATGTCATTTTAATATAAATTCTTCTTTCTACCTTTATTCATGTATATTGTTTATACATGTCAATAAATAGTGATAAAGTATATTGCATGTGGCGTACTTGGGCTATCACAGGTCAGTTGGGTCAAATACTAATAATAAAGACAAAGATGTTTGGCTGGACACTAGCCAGTGGCCTTGTGGAATTATTCACCCATTTACTGTGGTCTTGTCAGTGTCTTAAAACAATAGTATGCTGGATTGTTTATTTAATCCTTGAAATCATTCTTTAATCCATTCTTTAAACTTGAATCCATTCACGAGTAGACCTCATATGCAGACTGGTGTTGGCGGGAACAACAACATTGTTTGTATTGTTCTTCTGTTCTTCTGTCTTAGAAACTTGACTTGGAAAACAAGTCATGTCAGTGGGGATGAATTGTATGACAACATAACCAGATGCTAAGTAGAGGTTAATCTGGTCAAATTCAAAGGAAATGTGTGTGATTATATCTTCTTCCCTTCCACATTCATAGACTTTTCAGTTCACTTTTCAGTGAAACTTAAAGGCCTTCCTTCAAATTCAATTTAAGACTGGGTTCTTTAAAATGGTTCTCTGGGTGAGTGGTACATCACCCGGTTCCTCAGTTCCTCAGTTCTCTGAGATTTCATCGGGCGGGACGATTGTCATGAGTGTGCGACCGTCCAGCGGTGCAAACAAGGGGTACAGCTTCCCCCGGAAGTTTCCGGTGAAGGTGTAGATGTGGGACTTGTTCTCAGCATTGTAGAAGGAGATCTGGCCTTCTTCGTAGTCCAGGTAGATGCCCACGTGGCGCGGCACCAGGCTCAAGGGCAGGGGCACCTCGGGCTTGGCGCAGGCATAGAAGTTGTGCGTGCTGCGCCACAGGGTCCAGTAGCCATGCTTGGGCGTCATGGGGAAGCGGCCTTTGCGATCGGAGTCACCGGTGGTCAGCCCCAAGCGCCAGTAGCCATTGTTGGTCACCCGTACTTCCCAGTAGTGGCGCCCCCTGCTGTAGCCCTCCCAGCCCAGCACGCAGGGCCTGCTGTCAAAGCGCTGGGGGCTGTAGGGCAGCTCGGCCTCCGCAAAGGCCTCCTGCACCTTGCGGTGGTCGTCAGACAGCTGAAGCCAGGTGTGGCTGGTCATGGGGTCAAGGGTCACGTCGGCTGTGGGGACAGGGAGGTTGTTGGGCTGGTAAAGGAGAACGCTCCTCCTGCTACTATGATACATTTACAGAGAGCTTGCCAGTCATGGATTAAGCCTAGTCGGACTAAAAGAAACATTAAATGAAGATCTCCATTGAAAGGTTCATAGTCTACAACTTGGCCTAATCCATGTCTAAGAAACTCAAGCCACAATGTATAGCTACAATTACAGTAGGTCATTAGGTGGGTACAATTACAAAAGATACAAAGAGCATGTAGGGGTTAGGCATCTTGCTCTACGATTCTTACTGGTAGACCAACTCTGGGGCTCAAACCAACAACCTTCCGACCTTCCAACTGGGAGTCCAACACCCAGACCACTAGACTAGACTAATACATCCCTCCATTTACTCTGTACAGCCAGCTGAATGTTTAGTGTTGTTTTACTTACCTGCTGCACTGCAAATCCAGCTCCACACTACAAACATGGAGGGGAGGTGGAAGGAAAGGAAAAAATAAAATAAACAATATTAATAATAGACTATATTTATTATGGCTTCATTCAGAGTTACATGCTGCTAAATACTTTGTGTCTCTAAAATAACCACCTGAGCTGGGAAGATATTTGGGAGTCCCTGCTTGCCAGGTGCGTTGCTTTGCCAACAGCCATAACTGTGGAATTATTTTCTGGAGTAGGAAAAAAAAAATGTAAATGTCAATATTGTTTTGAACGGGCAAACGTATATTTTGACACAAATGTTTTTACACTATGGATAGCATGGGCGTATTGCCTGTAAATCATTTATATAACAAAAGCCTGGAATTCAAGCTAATCTTTTTGGTCGCAGTTGTAATGTAAAAACAACCAAATAACGTTAGTACAGTATAGCTTGCTTTACATAACTGCCATCTGCTTGCTTTCAATAACATAGCAATATTCTTGTTTTATCTGGTTAATGATTGATTTGTTTAGATACAGTGCTGATGATAACAGCATGTTACTGTAATTTATCGTTTCACATTAAGTGGAGTGGTCAGGGTCAGTGTGCGTGTGTGTGTGTGTGTGTGTGTGTGTGTGTGTGTGTGTGTGTGCATGTGTGCGCGCATGTGTCTCACCACGCTGTCCTCCTTGAGCAGAGACCAGGTGATGAACTCCAACAGAGGCAGGAGGTGCACAAGCTTCTTCTTCTTCAGTCCCAGGAGACACAAAACCTGACCGAGCTCCTCGCTCTCCACACCGCAGTTCTACACGCAAGCAAATATCTGCTAACATCACTTCACTGTAGGAATTAGACTGTTTGAAATATTGACATCATATAAAGCGTTATTATCTATTGCGACCTTAGATAAAGATTTACTTTGTTTTTGTCGGACCGCATGTAAAAGGAACCGGCCAGTATGAGCACATGTCGCTAACTGACTGATTGACTGACCTGGTTAAAAAGCGCATGCGCTACATTCTAGAATATAGGCAGTAGGTGGTGGCAATGCACAATGTAGTCAGTAGGTGGCAGTAACATCCCACACTTTGCACACTTTTCAAACCCATACTGGCATTGGCCTATGGTATATATATATGCCCGTGGCCCTGATGAATAAGGCTTGACTAGTATTTACTTGTTTTTACAAGAAGATTTGTCTCTGACATCTGTTAATTCTGAGGATGTTTTTTTCTTTTTTCTTTTTTTTTTTACCCGCCACCTAGTGGCCAAGGGGGAACTGCATCTAAAGTAACAGTGTAGATTTAAATCTGAGGGACAGCGGTTCCCCCTTGAACCTCTGAGTCTGTCTTTGGGCACAGTCCGCCACTCCTTACCTCAGAGGCTGTCTGGAGCTCCCTGGCCCAGTCCATGATCCTCTGCTGGGTTCGTTCACCGGCATCCAGCTCCTCGTTGTGTTTATCTTCTGGCTCATGGGCTTCAGTCACCCACGCTCTATTATGGAGCCGCTAAGGAAAACAGAGAAAAACATCCGATCATGCTCTAACCTGGGGCTAATTGATCATTCAGGTACCAGCCAGGCCACCGTACAACCCCGTAGGCACACTCCCTCTGTGTGTGTTGTAGCCCGAGCTCCTCTGGTCTTTGTTTTCATAGGCTGGCCACGTGTGCATGTTAGTGTGTGTGTGTGTGTGTGTGTGTGTGTGTGTGTGTGTGCGTGTGTGTGTGTGTGTGTGTGTGTGTGTGTAAGCGCATGTGTGCTGCCCTTACAAAGCATTTGTTTTGGTCTGAGAGGCTGATGCGCTTATTGTGACATCTAGTGGTAGAAAATCATATGGAATCACTTTTAGGAGCGGCAGTGGCACTGTGGGTAGAGCGGAGTGACAGGTGATCGAGAAGTCGCTGGTTCAAACCCCGCTGACTCCTCACCAATTGTCGAGGTGTCCCTGAGCAAGACACCTAACCCTAACCGCTCCCAGCGGTTAGATGGTGCCTTGCATGACTGACATTACCATCGGTGTATGAATGTGTTAGAATGGGTGAATGTTATACTGAGGCTATACTGTAATGCGCTTTATAAAATGCAGTCCATTTCCCATTTAAGGCTCCATAAGGCCCCGATCACACCGCGGCGCTAGAAACACGTCGCCAGCAGAACCATCGTTTTCCTATGGTAATGGCATGTGCGTATTTATGGCGCCGCGCTTTGTGTTTTCAGACGCGTTTTTTAGACGCTCATAAAATTTTAAATAACCTAAACTTTTCAGCGCAAGGCGGGGAGCCGCGTTGTTGGTCAGTGTGACAGTTGGCCCAGGCAGCCGTTCTCTTTGGCAAAAGCAGTCCATCTTTGTGTGATCGGAGGGTTTATCAAAGCTCTTCTGAAGCGGCCGTGCCTTTGGCACGGTGTGATCGGGGCCTGAGGGGACCACTTTAAAGAGGCTTGCGTTCACACCCCTCCCCACCTTGTCAACGTGGTCCAGCTCGCTGGCCCAATGTAGAATGAGCTTCCTGCTCTCCTCTAGGCTGCGCACGGCGCGGCGGTCCCAACTCTGGGGCTCCTGCTTGCTGCAGGTGGCTTCTTCGTGATCGACGTAGACAATGCCCTTCTGTAAACCAAACACGCATGCACATGCAAATGCAGATTACAATATGAACGATTCAGAGTCAAGGCTAGATAAAATAGCACACAAATTCTTGTCATGTCCATGTTTATGTTTAAAAGTCATCTTAAATCATTACATCAAAGCTCTGTTGAGCCACTTACTCAGAGATGGAGTTATTATCACCCTATCAAGCTGCACTTCAAACAATGCCATACCAGTTACTTTATTCAGATACTGCATAAAGTACTTTACTCAGATACTGAGTAAAGTACTTTACTCTTTACTCAGATACTGAGTAAAGTATAAAACGGTACCTCCAACACTTGCGCACTAATTCATTCAGATATAGTTCCAAATGAATCAATCACTTAAAACAATGCCACCCTCTTTCCATCTGTGACTCCTATCACATACATGAAGCGTGCATGTGTCAACTCTGACCTGGTTCCAATGCCTCAGTGAACAGAGCTGTAAAACCAGTCAATATAGCGTGCCACTTCTCCATCCACCCATTCAAATAAACTGCGTTATCACTGTAAGCCATCAACTGTGTAATCATTCTTCTTGGAAACACCGAGCCAATCTATCCAAGCGGTCATAAATGAATATACTGTATTGGCCCTAACGCAACAAGCAGCCATAAAACATCTGAATATACAGTATAGGGGAAATGGTCAGCGGTTACTTGTGCGTCAACGTTTCATGAAGTGTATTATAATGCAAACTGGTTTGATCACCTTTAGAATAGGGAAGTAGAAGCGTAGGGAAAAGACGAATATCCCGTATTTATTTGGTTGACATTGGACACAAGGCCATATTTACTTATTATTGCCCTCTCCTATAGTCTACTAACCTACTAACTGTGGAACGGTACTTTTAAACGGTTTGTGAATGGCTGTACTTTCAAAAAGACACTTTGCAGTGTTGAATGAACCATCTGGTCATTTTCGCTGTCGGCAAACCGAAACCAGGCCTGTATATCTATAAACACGACGCTTATTGGAAAGTTCAGTTGCTACTCAGACACATTTAAAATGATTCTGAGGTTTTACAGATTCTCACGGTGAAATGAAACTGAAGCTCGCAAGATCATGATGGTCTCGCAAAGCTAATAATCTGCTGCCTTTTGAAGCAATATTGTCACATCTCCATTTATTTAAATATGTCAACTCCCTTAGACAATTGTTTCTCAAAAAAACATGCAAGTATAGTAATGTCTATACGATTCTCAGGTTTTTATTTATTTAATTTTTTTCAGGTTTTTAACAATTTTTTTCAGGTTTTTCATTATTTCTCAGTGAAGTTATGTATTATTATTCAGCTCTACCTTGCAAACATGGTCGACCTGTTCCTTCCAGTGGTTAATGAACTGGACACACTCCTGCAAACTGCGGAGGTCTTTCAGGCCAGTCTGACGAGGACAACAGAACGATACATATAAATATTATACAGCTTGCTATGTGTCATAGAATGTACATGCAAATTCATATTTCACTGTTTGTCCGAATTCTAAATAATTGTCCTTTACGAAATAAATAAATAAACAAATAAACAAACAAACAAACGAATCATGTGAACCACATGGAATAATCAGAAAAAAATGAAACGGAATTAACATATTGCAGCCTGGCCAAGAATAAATGCCTGCACAGTTGACATAACTCAGCTGTGTCTATGCCAACAACATGACAACATAAACATAGTTCGCTACGTATTGATTGCTACATATACTGTGCATACACATATTCATATTCCACAATTTACCATTATTCTAAAGAAGTGTCCCTTACCAAAAAAGACAACAACATGAGAGCCACAGCGTGCAGCAACTGAATAACCGAACAAACAGACTGCGGTCAGGCCACGAATGTACAGTAACCTAAGCCTCTATTAGCTATTTCCAGAGCCATGGAAATAATTGTTATTTTCATGGCTCTGGCTATCTCCATGCTGTGTGTATGGCGACAGGTATGCCACCTTACCTGAGAGTGTGAAGCTGGGCTGCTGGTGCGCACCACGCTGGTGGGAGCGGAGCTGTGGGCCGTGGCGCTCTCCTCAGGCACCTTCCAGCGCAGCGCACCGATGGAGCTGCTCTGGGTGGCGCCCTCCAGCTTCAGCTGCGAGGTGGGCTCTGGCAGGAGGGCAGAGGGTTAAACAGACGAAAGCGATGGCACTGTCACATACTACTGAAGTACAGACGTACAGAACTCATGAGAGCCAAACGCAACAAGCGGACAATCTCCATGACGCCAATATTCTGATATTTACAAGAAACAGCAAACTTTAGAGAAAGCAAAGCAGAGAAACTGCCTTGTCATGCAGAGCCACTGTGATGTTACATAATAACACAATGTATTTATATTTACTGTATGTAGGTCACCAAGTTTACATGAAGGCTATAAAAACAAGCTATTGAAATATTACAATCAACTGGCTTTGATATCATATTGGCTTTAATTAGTCATTTATGAGTGGCCACGGAACCCTGTTGTCTGGTTATGATTCGTGAAGCGTACATGACAACACCGTGTTAACTGCAATAACACAGTAAAGAATACATACTTGATGTCTTACTCTTCAAAATACTTTTCATCGCCAACGCCATTTTAACTCCTGTATAACGGAGAGAAAACAATTGTATCTGCTGTGAAATTTGATTGCATGGCTCAATATTTTAGAAAACCCATTTCATTTAAACATGATTAATAATTTTATTAAATAGAAATATGCAACACTAAATCATGATTTAATAGCATGCAAAAGCTTTACTCTGAGTTCTGATATTATTTGTCATTTTAGATATTATACAGTGTTATAATATAATGATTAATGTATTAATTACAATTATGTACATACAATATGGTGATAAATTGCATAAAATACCTCACAGCAAATAGGCCTGTCTAATAATATTCAAAATTATAAAGTTTTCCTTATTAATGGACCAAATATTACAAAAAATGTAAAACATAGCTACGTTATTAATACACATTAAATATCAAAGAAAGGTAAAATTATTTTAAAATACATGAAAATAATAATTTACCTGGGAAAGGGAAGGCAAACCGTAATGTAAATAACTGATATTAGCCTAGTCCATCTCATAGATGGATGTGACAACTGTATACTGTATATTATCCAGGTGTTCAGGTGAATCCTAGAGGAAAAGGTCCTACCTGTTGGTGGAGGCAGGCGTGCTTCTCGTCAGGGAGACTGGCAATAGGGACTGTGTGTCTACTGTATTTTAGCCCTCTGCAGCCATTGGACTTTGGACTTGGCAGTTTCCCTTGTGAGAGGGTGATGGGAGAACTCCAGGCTTCCAAGCAGTAATTCAGTCATACGTGATACACATAGTCTGTTTATTGAAGTAATGTGTTACTTTGAACGCAGGCAATCTGTTTATAATAGAGTGTATTATATGTGTATTATATTTACTGTGAGCCCAGCCTATTGATAACATCAGTTTGAATCATAGTCAACACAGATAAGCTTACTTTAATTAATATTTTTCAAATCAATTTAAAACTGACCACTAATTTCAGACTTTCAGAATGCTCCAATAAATTTAAAGGGTAGAAATAATAATTATTCTAATTTTTTCCCTTCTAAAAAGGTATTATTCTAAATTTTTCCCCTTCTAAAAAGGCAAAGAGAGGTGTATATTATTGCCACATACATGTAGTGAAATTCATCCTCTGCATTTAACCCATCCCCCAAGGGAGCAGTGGGAAGCCGCTGTGCAGCGTCTGGGGACCAACTCCTGATTGTTGGCAGTGTCACTGGTCAGATGGCCCTAATTGAAGAATTAACCTAACAGGTGTTTTGATTTTTCAATAATAAACATTCATACAATTCCCCTTTGGACAAGCTTCCATTTGTGAGCATCCTTGCTGTCCATTGAGATGAAGCATTATAAAGCTTTTTTAATTAACTGTATATAAGCATCTGTCATTTATAAATCACATTTTTTTTCATGTACATATTCCTCAGAATCTGACGCGTCTGTCTAAACTATTCATCCGTGAGTGAATGGCAAATAAAGCCATTCATTCATATCATCTACATTATAGAACATGAATATAAAGCATGTTTGGAATGACGGTAACCTTTACCCTAATTCAATGCATGTATATAGTCTGTGATGGGTGGGAATAGCTGTTCTAAGTAGGGTGTCAACCTGTTGTTGGATGAAACTTGATTACAGTGACCTGTCACATTGATTATCAAGACAGTGATATTACTGTAGCCATGGCTACATAGGGCCCTGAGCTGAAATATGGTTGTATAAGATCTCATGACGCTGCCTGCAGTGGTAGCAGTCATAAACGGAGACACGGATACCATTACAGGTTAAAGGGTTGGACCATGAAATTGGATTGCCTCAGGGGCAGCATAAGGAATTACCAGAACAGAAAAGTTGAATCATGTTTTGAATTTATTTAAAATGTTTCCAAATGCAGGACATAATTCCTTTTAAACTATGTTTATAAAAAAAAAAAAAAAAGATAACAAAGCAATGTTTTACTGAAAGCGTAATGAAATGTAATCTTGGCTAAAACCGCACCCCACCCCTTCCCCAGCTATTAATGACAACAATACTTTCTGTTCACAATGTATACTTTTGTAAAGACAAAAAGTGACATTATTAGTCAACATCCCTTGAACTCTTCCGCAGAATATATGTACCCATGTTCACTGAGGAATATACAGTATAAGGCATTGAAAACTGAATAAAAAAGAAGCTTTCCTCAATGTGAAACCCCAATAGGTTAATATATATGAATGTCCCTGATGCTACCTACAGTTTTCCCTAAACTAGCAGAGATAATACTCAGTACCATACAAATTCATACAGTACATGAAATTATAATCTTAATGTAAAAAAAAAAATAAAATAAGATGATAGTCACTATTGCTCTCTGTTCCAGTAAGTGCAAATGGCGTGAAATCCACGTTCAAGTTACTTAGTTCCAGTTCTGGAAGAACTGTTTGAAGATTATGGTCTCCCTCCCTTGTGGGAGAATCTCCACCTGAAAAGTGAAGTTATTAAGTTCCCTCCACAACAGGCTAGTGTTTTAGGCATAGTAAGGGTTTATAACAGCTTTGACATGTACAATCAATCACACTTTTCTGGAGGATTAAACCTGCTATTCAAACCCACATAAAAAAAGAACATGTATTTAGAATACTCTAATACTAATCTTCTTAGATTTAGAGGAGAAATGTTTCCCTCAGTTGGGAGAAATTTAGCTAGAATTGTCCTTTAAGAAAATGCAAATGTGTGGCACGGCTGCAAAAAATAACTTGCTCAGGGACTGCAGATTGGAATTTGCTTTAAGATAAATCTGGTAACAAGCATCTTTCCTCTTGCTCGAGGTTAATAAATGTTGTACAAGGTCCCTTATACAAATAAATGGAGACTGTTTTGTGTTTTTTATTAATTTATACAGTGTTTAAAACAACTGCGCAATGCAATATCACTCCTCAAGTGAATCAATATATTATTACATCCATATTTGTCACTATATCCTACTGTATATGTTTAACATGTTTGAGCCATACCTGCGTTTTCATCCTGGGGTAGTTCATCTGTTGGATAAAATGATCTGCCATCTTTAAGGCCTCCCTCTTTTCCGCCTCATTGGCCCCGCTACCTGTCAATCATTAAGGCACAATATTTATAGGATGTTTTAAAGCTGAGAGGCTGAGAGTTTTACAAATAGTTGGGTCAAAAATACCTAGTTGTACCATTTCTGTGTTTACATTAACTTTGCTGATGAAGGACAAACGCTTAAAAAGAAGCAGTATTTATAGTACATATGACAACAACAGTAATTCAACGCCTTAAGCCCGATAATCATTATAACCGCACTGCGTTGATTGTGCGGTATTAACATAGGCCAAATATTACGCATATTGTAGGACAGTAAACTTAAAAATCACATAAACATATGATGACAATTTAGGTGAGCAACAAAGTTATATTTAAAGAACGTTTAACAACTGTCTGATCAAGGAAATGGTGGGCATGGGTATTGTAGCTAGGAAACGGTTTTCTTTGACATTTTAATTTGTATCCTAGTGTTTTACTTGCTTCTTTGTCATATTTCCATTGCACTCTATGTCAAAGCACTTCAAAACCGCGAGGCGGACAAAAATAGAGAATAGAGAAAATGGCGTCGTCCACCTCGCTTGCAGTGTGCAAAGACTAACTGATTGACATGGGAGAGGATCTCTAGGGGATATGCTCCATGTCGGCTCCTCTTCAGCCCCGCGTGCAACGGCCTTTAGTCTGAAAACAGCATCAACATCTGAGTTCTCTCACCTTTCCAGATGAAGATCTTTCCATTGGCGCCATTGTCCAGAATGAAGCAGTCGTCGCGCACCAGCAGCTCTTTGGATAGAGAGGACTTGTCTGACACCTTGGTCATCTTCATCGCACCCGTCGCATCGGACACCTGTTCATTCATTTAACACATGAATGGATCATTTGATGTTGTTTATTTCAGAATGTGCAGTACATGTCACTTTTGTTTTCATTAATTAATGGCTGGCTGAGGCAATAGAGTGATGATTCAGCCTATTCCTGATGGATGTAAGCCTCTGAAACTGATTGTTTTCAGATTTCCCAAAGAGGTTACATCAGAAGTAATTGGTCCATGATCAGGGTGTATCAACAGAAATCACTGACATTGTTCCACATGCTGTTCATGACCATGATAGCAAATTGTGCACTCACCACTGACGTACTTACTGTAGGTATGATCAAAATGACCTAAACTGGAATAAGCAAGACGTGTTGCTTTTAGAAAAAGTAAAATATAGCAAATTTATACAATATTGATATTATTTAAGGCCACAATACTACCATGGGATACGCTGGCCTCGAAGTAGACAAACAAGCCATCTGCATTAAGGCCTAAGTAGACACTACCAAATGTGTGACCTTGTGCAACGCGGAAGAGCTCTCGGGCTGTAAGTACACTACTATGGCAGGGTTAGTCATTATCGAGAACGTTTGCTAACTTAAGAGTTCAAATCAAAACAATATACCTCCGTGGCGCCGCTCCACTGCCTTGAGCAAAGCATAGTGCTACGGCTTTGTTGACGTGAGCGGTGTTCGCCACCTTGTATATGTTCATATTTACGAAGCCAGGGCTGTTAAGACGTATCTGATTATTTCTTCAACATGCACAGAATGGTAAGCTAGCGACATGCAAGGAGATATTTAGTGAATTTGACAAAAAGTTTATTGGCTTACATTTAACTTGCAATAGTTGACACCTTTACGCATCGGCTATTTCTGTATACATAAAACTTTATTTGGAAATAGCAATATTTCTAACTGCGATTTATATGTGCAAATATTGTTTTTGAGTGAACAATTACTGGTGTAACTAAGAGATTCACTGGAACGAAATGTTTTATATTCTTAGAAGTATAACACAGATTTTTGATCCATTGACGCCTGTTCCATTGCTGGACTGTATGCACCATCATATGGCACCATCCGAGACCACAGCTTGGGCTTTACCTTGTACAGAGAGGCGGAGTTAGAAACATCTGCTTTGCTGTCATCATCTGAACTGCTCTCTGACAGCGCTGGCATTGGTCCCAGAACCTGTCAGTAGAAGAAATATATAAAAAGAGAGTGAACAAATCTACTATTCAGTTGATACAACCAGTGACGCTTTTGAGTTCCTTTCAGTGTTCTCTAAACCAGTGTTTAGGAATAGCTCGTTATCAGGATTCTAACAAGCCATTCATTTGAATCAGCTGTTTTGGAGCAAGGAGACATCTACAACATGCAGGAAAGGTGTTCCCCGAGGACCAGGGTTGGGGAACACTGCTCTAAACACTCAAATATGCTAAATGAAACAATTAGGTGAATCATGAGGATAACGCATTTTTTAAGGAGATTTCTACCTTTAGCATCTCTGCAGGTTCCTCCCCCTCGTTACTGTCGATGATGTGGGCTTTGCCGTGGCGGTCCGTGTCGCGGATCAGCGAGGCGATCTCGCGGACCTTCTGCTTTTCAAACATGTTGGCCTGCGAGCCTATCCATGTGACAATGGTCTAGAAAGGGTCCAGGGAAACAACATGAGCAAGGCACAGGCTAGAAACCCCTTTCTTTATCACTGATTTACATTTGACCAAGTTTACAGTAGGTCTATTTACACTGTAATACTTACTTACTTACTAACTGGCCTTATTGGTGACTATAAATTATACAATCACCAATAAGACCAGTTAGTATGGTAAGTAAGTAAAATATATTTATATAGCACATTTTACACATAAAAAAATCACAAAGTGCTTCACAACTATAGGGGAATACACAGCAATAGTAAATACAAATACAAATACAGCACATGACCCAAATAAATAACCAAACAAAAGCAAACAAACAAAAGCAAAACAAGCAAACAGAAATACACGTCAGACCGGCCTCACCACCCTACAGTCTAACTATAAGCCTCTTTAAATAAAATAATTTTCAACTGTGTTTTAAATGTTTCCACCGAATCCAAGCAGCGTAAGAAAGAGGGCAATGCATTCCACAACCTAGGTGCTGCTTGAGAAGAACGGTCCCCTCTAGTTTTAAAGTGTGTATGGGGAACAATTCAAAATCTCTGCCCTGTTGATCTAAGACTACGAGAGGACGTGCACAGCTGTATCAGGTCAGAGATGTAAGGGGGAGCTTCGGCTTGTAGGGCTCTAAAAGTAAGAACCAACATTTTAAAATGCATTCTGAATTGCACTGGTAACCAGTGAAGTGAAGCTAAAACAGTTGATGTGTGCTTTTTTTTCCTGGTGTGTGCATCTTGTTAGGCAAGAATCACTCCCATTTTATGTATGAGAAGGGCAAAGGAAAACTAACAATGACAACAAATACTTAAACCGTCAACGCGAGGTATTAAAATAGAACATGTATAATGTCACATTTCTGTAACGGTATCTCTCTCACCCTTCCCGTCTACGCCGAGCAATGTAGAATTTACCGTATGGTCATTTAGGTACCTTTAGTACTAAGGAGCAGGTAGAGGTTAGATGTTGCTGAAGGATGCGTACAGATAGGCTACATGCAGAGAGAATGTAATTTAACAGAGGGTCCGACGGGCGGCACGGATGTCTCCATGACGCCAATAGTATGGTGAAATCTGTGGAGGTCCACAGATTTCACCATACTATTGCCCATTGTTTCCCTCAGGGGGCGTTAATGGGTATTTTGAGTTTATTACATAAACTAAATAATAAATAATAAAGTACCTGCGATCAATCTGAGGCAGAAACTGTATTTCTGCAGTGAACGATTTAGGGGGTGCATTGACTTTGTTTCATACTGCCCCACCCCCCGGTGTGTACAGATCCCGGGCAGCTGCCTGTCCGCATCACCCAGGGTTCCCTCACCTCGCCCAGGTCCAGGATGAAGCAGTCGCCCTTGTTGAAGCTCTGCCAGGACAGGTCCACCTCCTTGGCACGGATGTTACGCTTCCCTTTCACCTGGTACAACCGCTGCACCGGCCCGGCCCCCTGGGCCCGCCTGAAGCCAGACTCCACACCTCCTTCCTGGGAGGGGGAGTGGGGGGAGAAAGTGAGGCGCGGGGCGAGCAAGGTGCTACATTGCTCTTTATTATACCATAACTTACATGCTGCACATGATGCCAGCGTTAAACGTCATTACCAATTAAGCTTTAAGGCCGCATTCATTTAGCGCAACCATAGCAACATTTTCATAGCAGCTGTGTATACATTTAACCACAAGAGGGCAAGTAAACAGGTCTATAGTATTCATTTATATAATGGTTTGATCTGAAATCAAATTAATCAAGCTAATCACCCTTCCTGGCTCGCCCCCCCCCCCCCACCTTGTAGCTGACCCCTCTGGGGAACAGGGTCATGAACTCAGGAGACTCGTAGCCCTGGACCTGCCGGTGCTGAATAGGCTCACCGCCCAGGAAGTTATCCAGCTGGGTGGCGAGCATGGCACACGCCACCTGCTCGTCCCGGGACGACTTCTCCCCTGCCAGCGGAGGAGGAGAGGGGCGAGAGACACCATTAGATAGAGGCCATCACAACCAGCTCCATGTTTACATTAAAGGCATTGGAACACAGAACATAGTGACGCGTTTCTACGGGAGCGAGACATGCTAAAAGTTCTGGTCTTGTTGGCGTGGCGACAGGAGGCTGAGTGGCACTCAAGACACCTAAATGCCAAACAAAGTCAGCTTTCCCCGAAACAGTTCGCCGCACAAATCCCCGGGCTGCACGCAGAAGCCGTCCAGGAACGGTTACGTGGAGGCGTGCCAAACGAAAGACGTGGCTTCTTAAAAAAACAAAGCCGAAGTAAAAACAAAAAGTGCTCTGTGCTAGACAGACAAACCAGACAGACAGGCAGACATACTAATGGAAGACAACGCCAGTGGTGGAGGAAGGGACTGGGGGGGGGGGGGGGGATTAGTTGGGTCGCTATGCATGCTTAAGCCGGGCGAGGAAAGAGAGAGAGAGAGAGAGAGAGAGAGCCACTCCCGACACTAAGCAGATTGACAATCAGCTTAGTGCTTACCCCATGCACCGGATACACACTGGAAGACAAGGGCTGCATCCGAGCGACGCGTGTATTATTGATGTAGCCCGGCGCTAAACCGTGCCCGGCCTCTCTTCCCTGGGGAGTTTGCCCCTGTGGCCGTCCACTCTCTCATCATCCTCTCATCCCTCGTCACGATGCATCCAGCGCTGGGCCACCGCTGTGTCTCGTGTGTCGTCGCCATTAGCGGTGGTAGTTATTAGACTCTCGACCGCAGAGCCTCAACTAGGTGTGCGCGGCGCGTAAAGCTAAACAAGCTAGCAGCAGGCAGCTTAGAGACGGTAAAAGTAAACAGGAGAAGTGTTCCGTTTTGCCAGGGAGATGTGAGAGCCACAGATATGTGCCGCACTTGTTGTTCGAACCAGCAATACCAGCGCCACAAAAGGTTTTCGTTTCGTGTTGAAACTAATGTACCCGAGTGCAGGACACAGACACTCCTCTCTACCCCTCCACCTGTACACCTTCTCCCGTGAAATGACCAATAAAGAATCAACGTTTACGGTTCTCTCTGGCGGGAGAGCAATACCCTACATCTATCTAGAAATCGACTGATTGATATACTTCAAATGAATGGATATAGATTTTGAAAACAAACGAACTAAGCAAGCGGCAGAATCCCACCTAGCCACATGTGGAGGTCCGCCCCCATCTGCCCGCGGTTGTCCAGGACCAGGTAGGAGTCCCCGTTGAAGAAGGCCCCCACCTCCGAGGGATCCAACGGCACCGCCTTCATCTTCTCCACCCGCCAAACCTTCAGACACGGGTCCCGGATCTCGTTCCCGAACTGTCCCGGCACCGACTGGAAGTGGAGCATCCTGCGCAGGAAAGGTGGGAAGTAGAAGAGCGTCAGTCCAGAGGGAATCATTGGTGAAGAAGAGGTCAATAAAAGTAGATTGGTATGACAGCTGGTTGACAAATAGACGATAACCAGCGAGAGACGTTTATATGTTTACCCACCCATTGCCTAGCCTTGTGAGACCATCCTGATCTCGCGAGCTTCAGTTTCATTTTGTGTTGAGAATCAGTCTGGAAAGCCTAGGAATCATTTTGAATGTGTCTGTGTAGCAACTGAACTTTCCAATCAGCGTCGTGTTTATAGCTATACGGGCGTGGTTAAGGTGTGCCGACCATGGTGCCGAAAGCGTAAACAACTGGTTCATCCAACCCACTGCCAAGTATTCTTTTGAAAATACAGCCATTCACAGTTTCAATGTACGGCTCCCCCAGATGGACTTGTGGCAACAATTCCTCTGGCATGTCAGGTTACCCATTATTTGTGAAGTTCATGAGACACTTTTTTCCACAATAGCCAGTAGAGAGGGCAACCATGCAATCGTGATCATGTACAGGTAGTGCTGAGTAATGCTATTTATGTAATGTAATGCCCAAGGTGCTACCCACCTGACCATCCTGAAAGAAAACGCTGTTTGTGACCATCTTTCTTGGACTAGTTATCTCCCTACATTATCCTACCATTACTGAATACAAATATATTGTACTTAGGTTAACAAGATTTTCATTTGTGTAATTTCAGTATTAAATTGGCTTTTGGCCAATAATATAGACTTGCCGCAGAAAGTAATATTTTAACGTTCTAAAGTAGTTATAAAGTTAAAAAAATGATTGAAGGACAGAAAATGATCAGACATTATGTGAATATTGCCTAAATAGTCTACGATTCATCCTCAGGGCAAGAGCGGTTCAAGCCAACCCATGCATGCTGGCATCATGTTAGAAGACATTACCCAAGCTGTTTACATGAAACTATTAGGCTACATAGGCACCTTATCCAAAGTTGAGTGGTTGGGCTACTGACAGACAGTTGAAGGTTGGTGAAAACTCACCTCGTTATACCAATCGGACATTAAGCTGAGACAGAAATAGCCTGTTTCAGAGCGAGGCTGGTGCATTTTGCCAGTAAATCAGTCACACTTTTCAGAAAAAAAGTTTAGTATTTACATGTATTTCTCCCTCGCAGGATACATAGTGGGTGGGACAAACCCAACTGTTTCCAATATTGAAGGGGGACAAGTCCCACCCATCTCTCCGTGGCTCCTACGCCATTGTTGCCAAGGCTAAGATGTTGTTGTGTGGTGTGGTCTGCACCACTTTGTGTTTACTTATTATTTTTTCAGCACGCACACAGAACAGGCGGACCGTGAGTAGGTATTTGCTGATTTAAACAAAGTGTATTAGCTTACAATCGCTGATTAAACCTTTAACATCTCCATTCACGCAGTAACAAAACTGACGTAATAGTAGCGGATCCATTCGTTTTAATGCTGAAGATAATAAATAAATCAATGCATTTGTGTTGCAGCCTTAAGAGCCACACTGGTTACGTTATGTCACATTTATGTAACATGACCTCACTTGCATTCAAACACCACACCAATAGCTGAACAAACAGGAAAAGGGTGTAACTGTGTTATTCTTCTGCGTATGAGAAAGGCCTTTTCAAAAGGCCCATCTCGCCCCAAGAAGGGCGTGTGGACGGGCAGTACCCCTCCAGGCCACCAGGCAATGCCTCCAAAACTGAATCTGTATAACCAGTCAATGATATTGTTTAACCCTCCCGCTGTCCTATGGGTCGAAATGACCCGGTGCACTTGCCAGTAGCGGGCAGCAACCACAACACGGACATATGACATTCCGCGGTTCGCTCCCTCTGCTGCTAGGCTGCTGAAATGCCTTAGGACAGCGGGAGGGTTAAATATATTTAATTAGATTTTTCTCTCAAAACAGTGCTCCATTTTATCAAAGGAAGAAAAATGTTAAAAATGAAGGCGAAATGGATAAAAGCTTAATTTAAATATCAGAAGGTGCTTCGAAAAAACAGCAGGGAACAATTGCCGTCCAAAATGTAATTTTATAGAATAGCTATTGCAATCTGAACAGAAAACGTTAACTGAAATCAAACAATTCCTTACTGAAGAGCGTACGTCAGAAAGAGTTAAAATAACCAAGTGAAAGAGAACACGTTTAAAGACACGTTTGTACATGAACAGCCCAGGACAAGAAAGCACAAAATGGCAGACTGCGTTCCAACATTGAGCGACCAAACCTAAAGTAGCCCTAAAAGGTGGATTCTCTCCATGTTAGGATGAGCCAGGACCAACAAGAGGCTCTCACACTGCCAGAAGCAGCCAGATGCCCTCTTCCACAAGAGTCTGGAGCTGAAAAGCACATTCTCCAAGAGCCTATAAGGGAAAACAGAGACTGTGGCTTCTGAGGCAAGTGAGACCGGGGGAGAAACGTGAAGAGCTACTTGACAAATCCCATGTTGTAGTCCAGTGGCAGGATGGGGAGCAGCCATCTGGCTCAAAGCAGCATGAGCATGCAGATGAAACGCACTAGGTGACAGATGCAGGCCATTTCTGAGTCAGAGGAGAAAGACTCAATGTGGTTGAGTTTAAAGGCAAAAAAGACAACAAGTGGTCTCTGGAGGGAACCAAACATGAAGCAGCGGTGCCAGAAACCTTGGAACGTGGATCAATCTAAAAAAAACACAATCTACACGCAACAGAAGGCCAAACGGGTTGTGTAGTGTGGACACAACAAAAAATCTGATGCATTGTCTAGCTGTCAAAGCAGCATGAATCTCAAAGCTGAGGGCTTCCTGTACCAGTTTGTTCAAGGACAAACACAAGAAAATGTTTTGTACAGGTCGCATAGCCAGGTGTAACCAGAGCCAAAACACACTTTTGAATAAATCTGGACACACTCCATTGGGAAATGTTTGCAGTCGTTGCCTCCTATACTAGGTGAAGACCTCTGGTAGACTTATAAACAGTTGGAGCAGGCTTTCAGCGTTGCTAAAGCAACTTGTATGGCTACATCTACTGTAGCCCTACCACAAGTAATGTCTGGTGACATCACTTCCATGTGAAGGCGCACTCGCATCACTCAAAGAACTTGTACCTCAGACAGCTAGATCTATGACAAAACTAGGACAAAAGTAGTTCTGTATCAACCCCCCCCCCCCACACACCACGCTGTAAAATACCCTTTAACACCCAAACTATTGCTCTGTCCCCCAAAGCTAGCCTGGGTGATGTGGGCTCAGTAATTGAGCGCTCGTTTTCTTCTTCATGCAATATAGACACCTCCCAGTGTCAAGGTGTTACCATAGTACCCGTTTAACACTGTAATTTTTTTAAAGGAAAGCTACAGCCCTGCCTTACTCTCACTACATGTAAGGTTTAAAGGCAAGCCGTTTGAGTGACACGGGCTTGTCCGCGTTTTCCACGCTGCCTCCCATGGTATAATTGGGGAAGGAATGAAAACTCACTGACTGAGAGAAATGTAATGATCTGTGTTTTTTTTTTTTAGTTATTGAAGTCCTCGGGGACTAGACTGGAGTGCTTTCACAGCTGAGCCATCCATGCTGTGAACTCATTTTCCATGAGCTCACTGTACACTTAAAAATCCCATTAAGACTAAGTACTTCAAAAATATGTCAAATATTTCAATCTCTTCTTAAAGTAGTGCAGTAATTACTGAAGACATTAATGATTGTGGTGTGTGTGTGTGTGTGTGTGTGTCTTACCGGGCCTCGGGCAGCAAAATGGTGTACTCGTGAGGAGAGGTGGTTTCTGGGAAATTGTACAGGATAGCTAGCCGATGCTGGAGCAACTCTGCTCCATGGTACGTGAACAGAATATTCAGGGCGTGCACGTTACTCTCCTGTAAACAAACACACACACACGCATGCATCAATCAAGCTAAAGTACAGGAAGGAATTATCGATTTTGCGATTACAGTGAAAAACCTGGGGGTTTTTGTCGCCTTGCGCAAACACACAAATAAAACATTTATTTAAGAAACCTTGATGTCGCTGCATAAGTTCTATCTCTGACAGAGCCTAGGTCTTACAAAACACCAAGATACAGTGTACCAACTGAGCTGAATCAACATCAGCAAACCTTAATCTAACATTTGGTACCTTAAGGGATGACAAAATCTAAAAGGATGTCGCTAAGCTAAGGCAGCAACACCGTCTGTAAGGGATTATGGAATGTGCATATGTTTAACTGTCAGTGTGGCATCAGTGCGTAAGGCAGCAAAATATATTTCTTCCATTTCTGTATAGTGTTGTTTGTGGCCCAACTGCTCACATCGCACTAGAGGCTACGACATTGTCGGACAGCTTGTCTCTTTTTTTTTAACGTGATGCGCATGCTTGTCACATGCATGCTTATTATGAGTCCTATACCACTTGGCTGATATTGTATTTTGTTTCTGAGCGGTTTTAAAAGGTATTATAAGGACATGAGTTACGGCTCAGCTCTGAAAACGTTGACACAATGGGGTGGTGGGTGGAGTGCTTTACCCTGGCGTAGGTTCTGGCTGACAGAACAATGTTCTGGCTGCGGAACGTCTTGAAGAACGCTGCGTCGAATTTCTCTTCTGCCACATGAGGACCTCCAAGTATTTCCTGTAATCAGAGACGTTAAAGTGTATTTTCTGTACACCTGCTGTTTCAGGGGATGATAGAACGGAGTCTAGATGTGTCCTTGTGATATTGGGAGCTTCGTATTTAGCAGAGGAAAACCACCAAAGTGGACTTCTAGAAAAAGTTGGGGCCAGAATAGGCAGAGAAAAAATTAAAAAGCATGAAATGATTATATGGATTAATACATTTAATTTAATTTCAAGGTGCTACAGTATGTGTAATATATTTAGTTTAAACATTCAAAAATCAACAAATATTATCAAGAGAGGTATAAAAAATATTAGTTTTGTCAAAGACGTGTACTGCATTAGATATTTTCTCAAATGAACACAATGGCTCTGGTTCGTACCCTTGTAATACAACTTCGTACCTCAAAGGGCAAGACGAGTCACTAGCTACCAGGCTGCCCTCAGACCAACATGATAAGAAGAAATACGCTGAGATACTCATGGATGAATTATAAGAACAGAGCAACTGCTTGCCACCCGTTGGTTTATAAGTACAGTCATTTAAAAAAAAATATATATTTCCGACAAATGTCTTAATTACTAAAATATTGTGCATTTGAATCAGTTCATAGAACATTATTTTCAAACGCTGGTTGCACAAAGAAGTCTTCGTGAATATGTAGCCTATAGTAATATGCTCAAGGCATCTAGGCTATAAGAAATGTCTTTTAGGTGAATCTGTTAATTACACCAACATTGTTCTAGTGAAACTAGCCTAGTTTGATCATACAAGACATTGCAGCCTGATCACAATATGCCCGACATTCCAGTGCACTGGAGACGTGTGTTGCTTTCCAGGGTTTGATGAACCAGAAGTGAACAGCAACCTAAATAGATCATGTTTGATGCTGACTCAAAGTTTCTACTGGACTGGTAAGTAAACCGCTATAAATGCAAATGGGGCATAATGACCTTGTTGGACAATTCAAAGCTGTTCTTTTCACCAGTGTGTGTCTCAAGCACACCTCAGCCACGCATGCTTGATTGTTCACAGTTGTGTTGGGATTTATCAAGTGTTCCTTTGTCCGTAATTTTTTTGCCATGCTGCGACTGGGTGTGTTGTTTTCAGTTGGGTTGCCCACAGTAACTGCATGTGTTGAACGCCGAGCAAGGCTATTCCCTGGTTTTTGTGTTTCTTGTCGTCTGGAAATGCACGCGCTGCCTCCAACGCATTAAAGTTGCCTGCAAACCATAGCCTATGCCGTTCCATATGGCGTTTATATTGTTTGGCTGACTGTGGCTGTTTTCTTGTTGACATTGCACATGCTCTCAGTCTTTAACAGTTTAGTTGAATGGTGCTATTCTTGCCTTGATGTTATAAATAGGCTTAAATCACTTTAGTAGCCCATTGGCATCTTTTTTTTTTTTTACCGTAGGAAATGCTGACAGATTTTATACACATTGCACCTTCAAAAGACTCAATTCTAATTAATAAATCAAATTTAATAAAAAATAAATAAAAACATTGCAACTTTTTAAGATTGAGACAGTAGGTGAGATGGCAGGCAATACATGGTGTTCGGGGGGGGGTAACGGTACTCTAAGAAAGCAAAGAGTGTCCGCTAAAGATAGAAATAGGCTGTGTTTACAGAGGGGACAGAGAGGGAAAGAGTGAATGATGTCACAGAGAGAGAGAGAGCGCTGTGACTGTAAATGAACGTGCAGAATAAATGCAGGGTCAACACCGATGCTATTTAACTTCCCGGGAAAGGGTTGTCCTTCGGTCTGTCACTATCTATGAGGTGTATGTGCGCAAGAGTGTGCATGCGCGAGGATCTCTGAAGGGAACGTTTGTTGTTTTGGCCTTTGGCTTAGAAGGATTTGTGTGTCTGTGTGTAGAAAACCCTCTGTACAGTTTCTTTTGCCAGGCGTGCGTGTGTGCGTGTGTCACATAGTGTGTGTCTGATTGATAGCCTTTGAACAGGCCATATGTGGACAGAGCTAGCCCAACTTGGCATGATAAAAAGCCTAATATCATATTCATAGACATCCAGAGAAAATGGATTAGGAAAAAGGATTCTGACGAGTGCTGCAGTTACCATGACAATGTCTGGAGTGGGGATGGGGGGGAGAGACAGTGAGAGTAGGGGAGAAGGAGAGAGAGACATCATTCTATGTGAGTTTAAGAACTCGGAGGACAAGCTTTCACGGTTCATACATGTTTTTTCGGGGGCTTTATTTTCCATGTTTAAATAGGTCTTTATGCATATTTGAGACCCTGGAGGGGTTCGCATAGTCATGAGCGCTCTGCTTCCTGCACTAGTACTGCAGAATATCCCTCTGTGAGTAGAGCGCTGACCTTCACCGACTTTACACGGGTCTAATTGTAATAGTTTGTTATTCACTACACTGGGATGTTCTTGGCTTTGCTTTGTCGCCATCAGCTGACCTTCACAGACTGTTGCACCTCCATGCCAGGCGCTTCAGGTTCTATTTTAGATGGAGTTCAGTTGGTGGCACTGCTAGCTATGTATAGTATCTGGACATATATCATTAACTGTATAGTATCTGGACATATATCATTAACTGTATAGTATCTGGACATATATCATT